>JAGDQP010000642.1:16805-33245 GCA_022664845.1 Lepisma saccharinum | reverse complement strand
TGATGGGTAAATGTCACAAACCAAACAACTTATGTAAAATTCCTCCATTGACAGATTTGTCCTGTAGCTATTTGTTTCAAATAAACATATAAATGAACCAATCTGTCCGAAAACAATCGTTTGATCCCCATGATTTAGCATTTTAGAAAGTAACGCATACATATAAAATAGTTGAATCCAACAAGTTCACTGTTTTACTCCAACCACATTGGCAAGATCACGCAGTCGCTTTCGAAAACGAGATATAATCATAGCATGTCGCCAAAAACTAGAGGATAAGACATGACAGAATTACGTCACTTAAAAGATCAAAATTTCACGCAATAGCGACGTAATTTCATTACAAAGACGTGATTTTGGTTTCTTCAACCAAAGTATCACGTCATTTGCACGTGAGTGTGCTGCTTGGGAACTCGGTGGCTGGGTAAAATCCTAGATATTGTTAGCTTTTTATCAGTACCTCAGCGATAGTACTTATAGTTGCGCCTTACTTGCATACATACAGTATTTTAAACTAGGCTCAATTTAATGTTAATAAATCTCTGCTACTGTTGCTACATAGACCTAAGTGTTGAAATCCAATCATAACTTATCTTACAATCATAGATGTTTCGTGTGGCTAACCCATTGCTCTGTAATAATGATTCGTTCTGATACCGGTTATCTAATATTTGAGATATGCAAAGAGAGCGCCTACATTGACAATTTTTGGTTGTAATGCCATCTAAGGTATACATTACCCATGCAATCAAAGATATTCATTTGATTTTATAATTTTTCCAACTTTATTTTAGTTTGCGTATTTCAGGATATCTTAGATTTGTTAAGGTTGAGTTAGGTTATAATCAGTTAAATTTGGGTCCGGATAAAATATCGACCTGAGTGAACACAAAACAAAGTTTGGGGAATCACCATTATCGACTTTCTTGGCTTGCGCAATGACGTCATCTAAGCAAACTGTGATTTTGAAAAACAAAAAAATTTCGAAAGCTTGGCACTTGATATTCCTTCACGGATGAACTTTAGAAACATACTTTTCTGTATCTCATGATGACCTATGCTAACCTAACCTACTATTAGGCTTAATTAAAAAGGTAAATAATTTGCCTTTAGCTATCAAATGAAACATCAGTTACATAATGTTACCGATTCAGAGGAATGTCTAAATAAATGCTTGCCATCGTTACATTATAATTCAAAATCACCCATATTTCAATGCTCTAAGTATTATAAAGCTACTGAACATAATTCACAAACGTATTACTCGTCGCAATTTCTTTTCCTGTGTTTATTTACATTCAATTCATTTATACAATTACAATCAACAAATGACATGGAGCTTTTGATATTCGCATTAACTGTATTGGTGTATAAATCTTTTCATATGCTCTTTGTTATGGATAGCACAGCACAATTAATATATCGTTCTCCTCTACAATCATGCTCCTGTGACCATCCGCCATGACCTGTGAGTTCTTTACGTTTATTTCAAGTTGCAGTTTGAGAATTTCTATTTGTGTTTTCTTGTTAGTAGCTTCAAATGCTCCACTTGGAGCTTCAGTTCCCTGTCTTCTTCCTGCTGAGCATAAGTCCTTTCAGTCGTAAATATCTTCCTTCCTGTAATGAGAGATTATTAATCAAAAACCAATAATGAAAAAAAAATTTAAAACATACTCAGAGCTAATAAGTGAATAACATTTAATTCGTTTAGTTTAACAATCAACAATTACGTAGTGCATTATTTAACTACTGATTTAATTTACTAATTACACAAAAATAACTTAAATAAGGTTGTTTTGATACCGCAGTTAGAGGCGTTAAATTTTAGCCTTTTGAGTTTAAAAACACTTACCTGCGAGTGGTTTGAGGGTCAACTCAAGAAAAGTTCTTATTCAAGCCATAAAAATAGCTTTTTTTCCCCAGGGAGTTTCCTAAGTCATACCAGACGAATGCCAGGATGGTACAGTACCTTCGAACTAGCCCTTGGCGGACTATACCTTCAAACATTCTCTCCCCACCTGATACATGCATCAGCCAGAGTTGCCAAAAAGCCATAGATAAATTCGAAAATATAAATTTATCGTAAAGATGCGTTTTGTTAAAAAAAAAATCTTTGAAGATAATAAAAGTTTACATCAACTTTAGAACTTCTAAATTTCATATGTTCTTGGTATTCAGCTGATATAGTAATAACTTATTTATGATTTATTTGTTAAAATGCAATAATTCATGATTTAATTTATTATAACTATTAGTAATAAGTTGATCACTTATAATTTATTAATTAGGAACACTACAGTAAAACAAATGTAAAATCGTATTTTTAAAAATGAAATTCGGGACTTTTCAATATTTTTTCTGGACTCAACCTTAAAATTCGGGACTGTCCCAAAAAAATAGGAACGTATGTTCACCGTACTGATCAGGCTTTTGGTTTAAATATATTCCGATTCACTTATCTAAGTAACGGTGATTCGACTCTTTAACATATCTCAGGCTGGACTTTAGATACTCCCTGTACCGTTCAAAATAATGGAAGTTGGGTTTGTTTAGATTTCGTTAAATCAGCTAAACTCAAATTAGTATCCAAAGAGCATCCAACCTAACTAAAATTATGCAAAGAACTTCATTTGATTTTAGTTGGTTTAACAAAATCTAAACAAACCCAACCTTCACTGTTTCGAACGAACTGGGGAGTATATAAAGTGCAGCCGTTGGGGGCTAATAGCTCAATATTATCAGAATCGGATACAAAATCAGTGTTTAAAGTCGCCACGACGTAAGAACCGGTGTCTAATCACGGACAAGTAGCACCAGCACATCATTATCATAGCTGCTGGCAGGGTAACACAATAGAAAGTAACCCCGCTGTTGCCCCGCTAGTAAATAAAGCGTCTTTTCTAGGAGGAACCACACCGGTTCTTAGACCGTAAGTTCTATGAGTCATACATCATGTGGGGTAGTTTCATGATATTACTGTTTTGAGTAGGAACTATGAGTAAGAACTAGAAACCGTGTCCGCGTTAATCCGTTTTTGCTGCACATTAAGTAATATCATCGATTTTAAAAAAGTTGTATCACCGGGCCAGTAACTTAGAGGCGTCCCTTCAAATGTATAATTTACAGTATCAAGTCCATTTAAGGGCAAGGTATATTTAACCGGTCTACATCACTGATTGTAAAAAAGTTGTATCACCGGGCCAGTAACATAGAGGTGTTCCTTCAAATGCATAATTTACAGTAGCAAGTCCATTTTAGGGCAAGGGTATATTTAACTAGTCTACCCTATACTATTGTTTTACGTCCTTAAATAACCAGAAAGTTTGAATATTATGAAGAAAACTACCACAACTTTATTAAACTTCAATCAGTAAGGCACAGGATGGACTTGTTATCTAAATCTTTGCTTCTAGTAGGGACGATACAGAATACCATTAGTGTATTTCTACATAAATTTTCATAGCGAAGCTAAACAGATATGTATACCAATTACCATAATACTCTTAGAATTTGGCCACATCGTATCCCAAAGATATTGCGAGTTCTTCTAATTTTTGTTATACCCATAGCTCGATTTGCTACCACACTTTTGCATTGTACTTCTCGTTAATGACTACGAAATAGCCCTAAATAGCACAATTTTATTTTTATTTCATTTTTGTAATAAATAGCTCTTGTTTCCTCGAACACATTTGGATAAATAAAAAGAATATTACACAATTTCGAATATGTGACAACTGACTAATCACTAATGGCCGGTTGCAGATATCTGATTGAGTTGTAAGTTTGTAAAATGCTGAACTTATATTACAAGTCGGTATGAGGAGATTATGAAACAGGAATTTCAAGTACTTGTAATCAGTAAAGTCTGGGTTTGTAAACTTGTAAATTCCTGAATTTGTTTTACTAGTCGGACCGTAATGATTATGAAACACAAATTACAAGTACTACTAACACAAATACCTGTAGATTGAAACCTGTAGCTTGTAGACTTGTATCTTTTATGAAATAGGGCCCTGGATAGATTTTATTCTATCTGCATCAAACAGTACCGGTAAATAACATTCACAACATTCTGAGTTGGTTAGGTCAGATAACGAAAAAGATAAAGATCATCATTCTGAGGAAGATTTCAACTTGATGTTTAATTTGGAGAGACAGATACTATTTTTGCGAAAGGAACTGAGTGGTATCCAAGAGAATGTGGAAAGGTTAAACCATATTGCACTACAAAAAGAAATAATTCTTCAGAAAGAAAGGCAGGATTTGGAGAATTCTTTAAAGGAGGATATCTTGAAGACAATAAAGGAGAATATTTTATCAATTTGGGAATCAACTTGTGTAAGTACCGGAAATGTGAGTGGACAAACTAAAGTTATGAGTAAGGATACTACGTTAAACAACTCCATTTTGACTCCAGATTCTTCAGAGAAAGAAAAAGATGATGATAAAATAACGGTTGATGAAGATTTAAATCAAATTCAAATAGAATTTTCTCAGGAGCAGTATCAGGAGATAATAATTTAGAAGAGCAAGCTACTGCTTCAATTCCGGAAGAAAATGATCTGTTTTCTGAATTTCCAATGATAGAGAATGAATCCGAACCGGAACCGGATTTCAAAAATGTTATGATTTAATCTGGTCGAGTGAATGATTTGGAATTCACGCACGAACTAGAACAGTTCAATGTTGTCAATGAGACGGAATATGTTCGAGTAATTTATAATAGACCTTTGAATCGATCTGACATAGAAAGAATTCTATTGGAATTTTATGGTGAGACTGAACTTTCACAGAAAGTGCAGGCACTATGACATTAATGATTTCTGTAAGCCTTGTGGAAAAAATATTTGTATGTGTATAGATAATGCGTTATTTAATTATGAGTATCCAAAGTAACATTGTATTTAGTTTCTTGATTTGAAATGTTGAAGATTTCATTTCTTTGTTTGTTGTAAAATGAGACTATTTTCAACGAAATGTCTTTTAATATGAAAACTGTGATTTTTATAGATAAAGATGGGAACAAATATAGTTGAAAGGCTACAGATTGCTGTTAATAGTAAAATCTAGCTTTTCACTTGAAAAGGTTTAAAGAAAATGTTTCTATGGAACTGAAATACTTAGAGCTTCACAATTTGACATGCATTTCATTGCATCTTCGTGATATGGAACTAATACACTTTAGAGACTACATATTGTTTTGTGGTTTAGGTTATATTAGGGCTCGCTTTCAAGAGAAAAGGATGAGTTGATAAGTGTTTAAGAAGTATAAAAACAGTTTTTGAACATAAATGCATAGTTCGCGCGGTTGTTGTTAATTTTTAAATAAAAGAATAAAGCAAACGAATCGTTCAGTTTCTAAGTTTCCATAATGTAATGTTAGCTACACAGTTTTGGCAATTGGAAAGTAATGATATAATATCCTGAAGGACATAACGATAAATGATAAATATTAGTTGGATATACTTTCAAACAAATAAGGTAATTTGGGACATGATATGCACCAGATGAGTGTACATTAAGCATATACAATATGTATGTAATATTTGATAGAATTTGCTTAGTGTTGATACGAGAAGTGAACAATGTCAATAAAGCATGACAACCAAGATTCTTTCAATAGTAATTGATTTACGATATAAAATATCTTGAAATACTATTAGTAGACAAAGGATATTAGTATGTGTTTATAAATGGTTTGCGTTTTGTACGTAATATTAATGATAACTAAGCTAAATGAAAGATGCAATCACTAAAATGTAAGTTTTATAATTATGTGATTATGATGAGAATATCCGCTGGAAACTTACACTGCCCATAAGATGATTTCAAGATGTTTAAAGGTTAAGAAGGTCAACTTGACAACGATTTTACTATTTGAAGTTCTGCTAAAGAAATTGATGAAACTATTTACAATTTGGAAATATGGTATTTCTAAAGTATGCAATCAGTTACTCTAACCAAATATTATAGATTATTTGGTTTTGGAAATAAAACTATTGATATGCAAAAGTACATTATTCCATTTTTGTACATAGAATTATGAATAGCAAATGGGTATATGGTATAACTTCAGAACACTTATATTATCACCGAAACTAACCTTAACTAATTTACTTATTAGTTTTAGCTTCTTGTTTTAAGTTAAAAACAAAAGTTAAACAGCGTAGATTAGGACTTTTTCGTGTACAAACCGTTAATTGACATTCGTCTGTAATTTTAGTTAAGTTTTCTACTAGTGAAATTAATTTTATTGGACAATCCATGATTTTATTGTGACTAATTTCATTGATTATCAAAGGTTTTATGCAAATTTGCTTACAGGAAAAATTGTCGTCAAACCACTTTTTAAAACATTTGATATATCTACATTTCCCACATCAACAACATACTAATAGTATACCCAAGGCGATCAAACTAACATATGTGAGCGAAGACAACTGACTTACCCTGGCAGCATTGAATAGTTTCCGTTGCTGTTCATCTCTTTTATTTTCTACTTCCTGTATCTTATAGGTTGCTAATTTTAAATCATTTGCAGAATTTATTGCGTTATGTAACGGTAAATCAAGAGCAAGTTTCTCCAAATGTAATTGAGAAGAAAAACTGTCACAGCATTCTGTTCTCAAATTAACCTTTGGTGAAATATTTTTTCTGTAACATTCATCTCTACAGTATTTTGAGATTGTTTTAGTACGTATGCCTTGCACCTATTGGCATGATAAATTATACCTGTATTTTCAAGCATTACATCGTATGGTTCCTGACCTTTACATAAGATGGTAAGTTTTTCTTAATTTGGAGTTACATATATCCACCGGTTATTATTTAAGGTTGTAAAAATACTTGATGTAATTTGCATTAAATGTTTGTTACAATCCTTTTGAATTTCGAAATACAAATACAATAATTTTATTTAGCACTCAAATTCGAAGACAAAATAGGCCAACTCTGCTGACATAAATACAAATTTGTCATTAATACAGTACATTTGTCAAATTCGTTTTCGGTCATTCTAGCATAGTATTGTATTACGTTATCAACTATAAAATGTTTTTCAGGTTGAATAAAAACATACTTATTTGTCGTATTTCGTAACTTTGAACGGAAAGGTACAACTTTATATGCAGCGTATTTAACTGGATCTGTCAATGGTAGTCGAATTACCCATAAATATACCTTGCTTGATAAACACTTGGTTTATAGATACAAATTTCATTATTTTAAATAATAGCCATTACCGATACTGCTAGCTATAGGCAAGGATAAACCGATAAGCAAATCGCTTGAACTGGCTTTGAAATGCTGGTTATGATATGAGGCTGTAACACGCCCTTTTGTGCATTTAATATTGCTTCTAAGAGAATGGTATATTGCTGACGCAGATCTCTAAAATACCTGCCGATCCTTTGGATAAATTCTTTTAATGTTATCTTTACGCTCAAATCCATATCAGCTCGTTCTATCCTATTTTCACGTTTAGTAATTTTGTTATCCAACAAATCTAAAACACTTTTTAAAATATCTTCATTTTCTTGCAATGCTTTTAAAGTTTTATTTACACCTAGTAAGGTAGATTTCACTATTACATTTGCTCTTTACTTGATTTTAGAAAATCGCTTTGTTTTTTTTTCTAAATTAGAATTTTTTTCTGCGTAGTAGTCAGCATCTGCTTGATTAACTAGCTCAAAGAAATACTTAGCAGTTTGTCCTACAAAATTAAATAAACATCTTTTACTTCAATGTGTGGAAAAATTAGATGTCTGCTCTATTATTTCTTGCATTTTTATTATATCTACAAATAATAAAATATGGTTTACAAATATAGTGTCGCACTACAGAATGATCACATAACGAATGAGTCCTTTCAATGTATTCTTACCTCAAGTTCAGTCATATTTACGAATGTCAACAATTGCCAATATGTATTATACAGTTCTATGTCGCCAATAGACGAATAATAAACACCTGCGGTTTCCTTAAACCTCCTGACCTGCCCTTGTATTAAGCGATTCGATAAAACTAACAATATCATCAAATTAATTAGAATCATCGTCATCAATTTCTAGTTACTTTACCTGTAACAGATGAAACGGAAACAATTTACTCTGCAAACAAAAATATTCGCAATATTGCAAAACTTCATATTCGCGAAAACTTTCGCCATTAATACAAATAAAATTCGCTATTACAAAAGATATTCACGATATTTACAAATGGTTGAGATTGCACAAATTTGTCAAAACTGCGTGTATCTAGCAAAATTGCAATTATGTGCATTTCGCGAATTCTTAACCCTTGCAAATTTCATTACTAGACTTGCCTTTACTTTAGTAGCAATATGTAAATAAATCATACATTATTACACAATTACTATAGAAATTATTGTAACCTCAAATAAAAATGAGAATCGACAGCAGGAATGTATACCTTCACTAATAATACATTCTTAAGTCTGTTGGCATGAACTTTCAGTGTTTCCTAGCATAATTTTAAAGCACAATTCACACCTTGAACATATATTATTTCGGAAGGTCTACGAAATTTATAATCTAATTTTTAAACCTGCCTCTGCGCACACTTTCATCACGCAATAGTACCCTGCCACCTATTCGAAAAAGCTGCTCATTTTCATATCAATCGTAATATAGTTTACTCTATTCCTTCTTATGTATGAAATGAGTTCTTGCCATTGTGTGCATTTCTTGCATTTTAGTTTCATGTTTGCAACATAATCGTCATAACTATAAATGTCGTCACTGTTCTTTCTTTGCAGAACGCCTGGAATGTTCGGAGGTCTAGTAAAGTAATTCAAATGACGTGTAGGTAGTGGAAATATATGGAGTAGAATTGTAGCTGAAAGTGGCAAACGCTACCACTGATCCCAGTCCGTCTGATTTTCCAAAATGTAATATCTTAATAAGTCTTAAGATTTTTAGATATTAGATTTTTCTATCATATCAATCCCTGATGATGATATGGGGTCGTGTGCAAACGATCTATGCGTAATAATTTGCATACACGAGAAAATAGTTCGCTAGGAAAGTAAGAACTGCAGTCCGAGAGCAAATGCTGGGGAGCGCCGAATTTCAGCACTACACGTTGCTACTGTTTCCGCATCTTGTGAAACCATGGGAACTACTATAACAAACTTAGATAGCTGATCTTATATTGTTAATAAATAATTATTGCCAAATTCTGTTTCTACTAATCTACCGACTGTATCAAGACTAATCCTTTCAAATACAAATTTCGGAGTTTCTGTAATAACTATTCTCATTTTGGTTCTTGGTTGGGTATACTTATTTATCTGACATATATCGCAGGTGCAAATGAAGTGCTCTACATCATCTTTTTAATTAGGCCAATATTTAATGTCTATATTATTCAAAGAAAGATATAATATCTTTTCGTAACAGCGGTTTCTACATATGTGTCCAGCTAAAGGATGGCTATGGAACTGCTCTCATATTTTGTTTTGTTTCACTATCCAGTATTAAATTGACAGAAGAATCACTTGCTTCGTTTTCTTCTACTACTTACTGTCAGGATGAGGTTTTTCAGTTATTTCATTTTCCTCTTTTACTGTCTCTAATTGAAACACACGTGACCAAGTGTCAGCGTTTGTATTTAAAGAACTCTTTTTGCACACTATTTCGTATTGAAATTCTTTAGCTGTATTCGCCATTTTAAAGGTCTAGAGTTGGAGTTTTCCAGTCTAAATACCCACGTATTAGGTCTACAATCTGTTACAAAAGTTACTTTCGAACAGTAAATTTAAGGTCTGAATATCTTTGAAGCCCAAACAACAGCTGCAAGTTCACTTTCTGTTGACGAATACGATCATTTATGTCGATTAAAAACTTCTAGCGTAAGTTATTGTTAAATCTTTGCCAATTCACATTACGACAAAAGTGAAAGCATTTAGACTTCCATCAGTCGTGATTAAAAAGGTTTGCTGAAGTCTCGATATCACAATATTGGACCGTTCGTCAATTTTTCTTTCAGAATTTCGAACGCTATGTGTTGTTTCATGTATCACAAAATGGAAACATCTTCCTTCAATAAGAAGCTGAAGGCATGT
Organism: Lepisma saccharinum; assembly: GCA_022664845.1. NCBI lineage: Eukaryota > Metazoa > Arthropoda > Insecta > Zygentoma > Lepismatidae > Lepisma > Lepisma saccharinum. The sequence goes on along the minus strand of JAGDQP010000642.1, from coordinate 23,158 downwards.
ACGATTTTACTACACTTTTCGATGTGCTTACGATAGTAACCTGTTAAGCCTAAATAAGCTCTCACGTCACGTTTAGACTTTGGTACTGGAAAATTTTGCACTTTTTCTATTAGTCTAGGATCTGGTTTTACGCCGTCGGTAATTGCGAGTACTAGGTAAGTTAATTCCGGTTTTAAGAATTCGGTCTTGCCCATACTTAATTGCAGATTACTACGCCTAAATCTTTCAAGGATCTCTCTCAATCTTTCGTTGTGTTCTTTGAGAGATGAAGCAAATAAAATAGTCATCTGGATATATAAAGCATTTGCTACCTTGCAACCCTGCAAGAACTGAATTCATCATTTTTTGTAGCTGGTGCGGTAGAAAGGCCAAAACACATTATCTTGAATTGGTAGCGATTCAAAGGTTGACTAACCGCTGTCATTGGTCGGTCACTAACTTTTATTAGTACCTGGCGGTAGCCCGAATGACAATCTAGACTGGAGAACTATCTGGCTTTTCTTAAGCTTGTTAAGTTCTCTTCGATATTTGGAAGAGGATAAACACAAGGAATACATGGGTGGGTCAGAAATTAAAAGTCAATAACCATGCGAAATTTCTGGACACCTGCGGAGTCCAATTCCTTAGGAATGAGAAAAATAGGGCTATTCCAAGGCGATGAGGATACCTCAATAATGTCCTGATCTGACATGTCCTGAATTTGATTGTTTAATTCTACTTTAAAACATTCTGGAATACGATCATTTTCCCTATGGATTACTTTATCCGCATGTTTTGGATCTGTTGTAATATGATGTTCCAACATATTTGTAGCTGATATTGTTATATTCATCGCAAATCTTTTTTAAAAAATATTTTGTTCCTTGTTTAAATAGTCTAACCTCAATTTGCTATGCAAAAGTTCTAACCTAGAATTTACTGATTGTTTCTTTTCAGACAACCTATAACTATCATGAGCTTCGATTGTGCATGGCAAAGTATCATATTCTAAAGCCTGTTATTCTAAAGGTTCCAACAAAATCTTCTCTTCATTTTAATTCAGATTTAAAATGCTTACTATACATTAGTTATCTATGCCTTTCATGACACAAGAAGAAAGATAACAGCCCGGTTTCAGTTCTCTTATTTTACCAAACCAACTCCTTTGCCAACAATGAGAAAATATACTAGCTGTTCACTTTTGGCTGCTATCGTTTGATAAAAAGGAATTATCAGTTTTTCGCTCAGACTCAGATTTCATAAGGTTATCCGAGACTGGCGGAGGAGGAAAATAATCTAACTGACAAGATTTGTCTCTTAAGAAGTCTCGTTCAAAAATGTGTTTGCTTTAGGTAAACATTTATCAGTCACTACATAAAATTTATGTGAACATTACTCCTTTAGTCATTAAAGTTAAGGTCAGAAGGCTGTAATGAATTTCTCATTACACGGAGTTATATTTTGTAAAGTGATGAATGTGTACAATTTCTGTATAATAAGTGTTAGGTAAGATTGGCCAATCTATGTAATTAAGTGCTTATAGTGTTAGGTAAATGTGAAAATTAAATTTCGTTTAACGAACATTTTTTTAAAAAAGAGGTTGTAAATAATTTTTGTATTTAACCTTTCTTCTTTATTTTAGGAACCAACATATATTTTGTTGGTGTATTTAAAGTGTGTATTTTGTACTCGTGTATATTTACTTTATTGTTTTAATTTCTCTATGTTTCTTTCTTAGTTCTTCCAAGTCTCCTTTAAAATAAAAATGCTGTTTTTTGTGCAGAGAAATGTCAGAAGTTACCTGACTCTGAAAGTTCGTTTGTCCCCAAGCTATCACACATGTGCTGCTCTTGTTTTCCACTCCCCTCCCTCCCTCTGGGAATAATGAAAAGCGTTAGGAGAGCGGGATTTTTCGCGCCCGGTGGTCAGTCGCGAGAAGGCGTCAAGATGGTGAGTTGGAGAGAAAGACCACGGAAACTGGAATAGGATTTGAATAGCGACCGTCGGCTGGAAAGAGGCTTTATTGTTTTAAAATAGGCTTAATGGAGTGTGTACTTCTTGTACTTATAAAAGCCGTAATTGTGACTGAAAAGATAAACCGATGAATTGGTTGCCAGGTGGGAAATGTGTTGTAGTATTTTTATTGGAAACCCAACTGAATATTTTTGTCTCAAGGAAAAGAGAGAGAGAGAGAGTGGGAAGGATATATTAAATAGAAGCTCGTAAAAGGGAGCTTGAATTACCTCAGTCTATTGTTTTTATGTACTGGCCGAGCGTGTGTCTTATGAAATATTATTTCTATGCACTTTTTAAGATGTTTGCTAATTAATTTGCTCGAGGCCAGAGTACAAGATCTGACAAAAGAAAGTGTTTTATTTGACTGTTGGGTAGAAATATTTTTGTGTAGTATTAACTTTCTTATGATGCTCTCATTGTTATTCCTTGTAGATGTCATTATCATAGAATTTTCCTATTTTTTGTTTTTTCCTTTTCTGTAGAAAATAGAATTTCGGGAGTAGAGTAAAAGAGCGAATCTATTCAGGGTGAATAGAAAGGGCTCAGTAGAATTGATACGACTGAATGGGTGGAGTAAGTCGGAATCAATTACTTCTGATAGAATTTCTGTGCCTATCCCTATCATTTTTTCTCCTATAGGAGTAGATGAATTGTATAACTAATTTCTCTTTTCTTTTTGAGTACTGAATTTCTAGTAGCTAGTTATCACGGCACTAACCTATTAACTGGCGCATGGGAAAAGGGGATTTTTGGTGAATCAAAAAGGGATTAGAGCATGTTGGTGGAATCTTGGGTACTTCAATTGGCTAATTGAAGGGATTCCAAAGTAGTAAATGGTGGTATATGGATGCATGGGGCTATTTTTAAATTGGTGGTATTTAGAGTAAACTGGTGGATGGAATTGGGAGAGTCAATTTGGGTATAATTGATTCTGTTTCCATTAGTAATATTTCCCGAGGAAAACTAATTGGGAATCTTTTCTTTTCACTTGTATGGAAGATATTGGTTAAAAAAAGATATTCTGAATTTGGATGATATAATACCTAATTAGTGAAACAAACGATTAAAGATTAAAGTGCTTTATTCGCCTGATTATATAATATCTCAGTATTACTCATAAATACAGATGTGTGACAAGAAAGGTCGAGACATGTTGACATGAAATTATTTAAAATGCCCACTGATTAAGTTTCTAAATTGAGTATCAGAGTGATAGAGCTTATGACATTTCTATGCGCAGTATCATTGCTAAAATCGTAAATTTGTGTTTAATTTCGTTTTACAAGTCCTCCTAAGACCTTGTGTTATTCGTAGTTCGCAGCGAAAAATATATTGATTTAATCTTTTGTATGGTGATATGGCCGTTAATCTAAATTATTGAAACGTGTTGAAAATTTGAGAGAGAAAGGAAGGCATGGAATAAGTTATTTACATACAAACAATTTTAGGTTTACTTTTGTTTAGCAATTTGCCATTAGTCGAGTAGAGGAAACCTTTCGATGCTTTAGTTAAATGGTCTTATAAACTATTCATCTTAGATAGCCCTTTTCGATGTGAATACTTGCACTTTCATAAAGTACTTATTAGTCAATGGTTTACGAGAGACCTTTTAGATGTAAATCGAAAGGTCAACAAGTTAAGACATCATATCGATAGAGAGACCATTTAGCTGCAAACAGTTTCGTAACTACTGCTCACAGGTATATCACAGTTCAGCGAGAGACCTTTTAGTTGCGGAACAAGGTTATTGATATCGATTCAGATTATTGCTTGCGTACCAGTAGGAAAAAAACTTTTGCATGCGAAACAAACAAAAGGACCAAACAGATAGATTATTCTCTTGTATCTAATTTGTTGACACATAAGTGAGCTGTGTTTATTACTAAACCGGATTGGTATTAGCAAGACGTTATATCAGTAGTAGTGACATTCCTCTTATACCTTATCACGTAATTATTTCTCATTAATTACATGAGGTGACACTGCTTATAATAAGATTCACAGCACAATCACTAAATATTTAAGCAATACAAAACATCATAACATTACAAGGCCCAGTGACCTATTTCCTGTCTGGTTGAAGAATCTTAATAAAATAGTTTTGCTTTTGTCAATCTTTTTACGTAAATTGCAAATAATGGCAAGCAATGACACTAGGCACAAATCAGCGCCACAATCTATTAAAAATATTGCGGTAAGATTCCATTCTTTATTAAAGATGGGTATGGTACCTTCATGTTGTTCTAAACTAATGCAACCTTTTAGTTCTATTCCATTAGCATGAATTGGTTGCAATATCAAGCTATCTCTTAATTTCCGTTACTCTTTTCTCTGAATATGGATACGCAGTATTTTTACGAGGAAAACTGCAGTCATTGCTAGAACCAGGCCCGTGCTGGGACACCGGGACGCATGCCGGTGCGTTCTCTCTTTCAGGTGCCACAGGCGCCCTCCATGGCAGTGCGGTAACAGCCGTGTCCAGCCAATTAAGTAACTCGGAAAAATAAATGTGCAAAAGTAAAAAGTTTATATTGAACATTCGAACTTCTGATAGTTTGTCCTCCACCACAGGTGAAATCAAAACCACTATTCACTTCTACGTTCATTCTTTGCTGAAAAAGTTTGTTATTATACCCAACTTATTAAGACCACTCATTGCTGGGCGTGATATGTTAAAAACGCAGTTATTTAGGTAGATGTAAGGAACGGCGGGAGGGGAATTGACAATGATTTGTTACCTGTATGTAAATTTGATGAGGAAAAAGAAAGGGAAGTAAGTACTCTTGGAATTGAGAATGAAGACATTAATGGGATAATTCAGAATGCTATTAGATCTTCTGATCACTCATCCAAGCAAAAATTTGAAGGTATGTTACGTGAATATAAATACTTATTTTCTACTAAGAACAAAATTACTCATCTTATAGAACATTCAATCGAAATCATAAATCGTCGTCCATTTTTTCAAATGTTAAGGCCTATGACAGATTATGATCAAAAAGGTTTTTGTGAATTAATTACTAGTATGGAGGCCGAATGTTTTATTGAAACAGGGGAGAGCATGTTTGTGAGCGCTTCTAATCTTTTAAGAAAGAAATCAAACGAAATATCGTCGTCGTAACAGCAATGTCCCCTATGTAGCAAACCATCAATTTTTCGGGAAGGCCAAAAAACCGGTTTCTGTACTACAGTCTTGAATACAATTTAGGTACTTTAAAGTCGTTATATCTCAAAAAGTAGAAGTTATTTTCACATGATTTTTTTCTTCAGTATGCAGAGTAAACAGAGCTATAAACTGGTGCAAAAACATGAAAAGATAAAAAATATGCCACATAGGGTATATTGCAGTTCCGACGACGATATGCTGTGTGTTAGACGCCTACTTAATTAATAGTAGGACAAAGATGACTAATTCAAAACTTTCATCCTTTGATGAAATTTAAGTTTGTTAGGAAAAGGAAAATATACTACTATCTGCGATATCAGTAACGATTTCGAAAGTATTTCCATTGCTGAAGAATCAAGAAAATACGTTCGAATTATTACATTTCTAGGGGTTTATAGATATAAAACAGGGGTATACGATTTAAGCTCCTTACCTTTTACTTTGAACAAGTTGATGGAAATGGTGTTAGGCTCCTTGTATATGACTAAAGATATTGTATTTTATGATGACGTCTGCCTCGTTAGTGAAACTGGGAAAGAACACTATGAGCTTGTAAAATAATTCCTTGAAGAATACGGCAAGCGAATTTAGCTGTAAAACCGGACAAGTTGCAATTTGCTACTCTGGATATGAGTAGCTCGGATTTAAATTTAGTAATGGAAAATGGAGTAGCACAGATGAAAGAAGAAAGATGGCGAAGGAGTTAGTGTGTCTGAGAGGGAAAAAAAGAGGTCCAGGGGATAATAGGTTACTTGACATACTTTAAATATTTCCTGCCTAATCTGGCAAAAGTTGCTAGGCCAATTTCCAATCTCCTGAAGGGAAATGAGAAGTTCGAATTGTTGAATAGTTGTGAAGAAGCGTTCCTATACCTCCGAAACAGACTGGAGCAAGAGCAGAGACTATTTTTACCTGATGTTTCTAAATATATTTACTTGACTGTAGATTCGTCTCAATACGCATTTGGAATGACGCTGTGTCAGAAGATGGAGATTAATAAGCTTAGGGCTATCGCCTAATCTAGAATGAAATTAACTGATGCGCAGAAAGCATACTCGAACTCTAAGCGGGAGATTTGAACTCTAATCCTTTGAAAAGATTTGTTGGTGGTGGAAATATACCTCAGATAACATACGAGGACAAGAGGAAACTGAACGAACTTCGTACACACGAGCGTTCTAATTTCTTAACA
>JAGDQP010000641.1:122959-141959 GCA_022664845.1 Lepisma saccharinum | reverse complement strand
GTGAATTCAAAATTTTATTTGTGTTGAAGGTATTGTGAATTCAAGAAATTACTTGTGCTGAAGATATTGTGAACTCTAAAACTTATTTGTGTTAAAGGTATTGTGAATTCAATAATATCAAGAATATGTCTCTGTTGAAGAGCTTGTCAATTCTACAATTTATCTGTGTTGGAGGCTTTGGTATTGTGAATTCTAGAACTTGTCTGTGTTGGAGGTATTAGGGTCACGAGAGCTTTTCTGTATTGAAAAGTATTGTGAATCAAGAACTTACCTGAAATTGAAGTATTGCGAATTCAAGAACTTATCTGTGTTGAACTTGTTGACACAAGTCAACATAAGTGCTTATGTGTTTTCTGAGTTGTTGTTATTGGATGGACTTCAGTATAAGATGTTATTCTTCTTTAGTGCCAGATGTTGTTGTACCTTCACTTCCTTTTTAATATCTGTCTCAATTTCTTGATAGAAGTGAAGGGATAAAAAAAAGGGAACACAGTAAGAGAGAGACAAGCTATCAGTAGCTATTGAGACGGTTTGGGATTTATCCATTTTCCGTGACATGGATCGATATGAGCTCCTTTTTACATCTAAAGATGATTTGTTGGAGTTTCATCTTTCTTTGATGTGACGGGAGAGATTACGAAAGCCCAGTTGTTCTTTCTTTCTCTCTCTCTCTCTCTCTCTCTCTCTTTCTATGTCTGAGTGGTGTGTTTGGGTCTGGGAAAGTTGGAGAGGTAAAAGAGGAAAGAATGATGAAGAGAAAGACAGAAGCAGGGACGTGAAAAAGAGAAGAGAGAGAGAGAGAGAAAAGGAAGAGTTCATCTTTGATTGTTACCTTCTCCGGCAGCGGCAACAGGTCAAACACAAGATGGATTGATATGCTCCATTATACCATGGGATCAACACGTCATGGGGTATCTGCATTAAAGTAGAGGGGACCAGATGAACAGCGAGAAAGAGAGGCAGAGAGGTTAGATGTAGTGGCACTAGGCCAATCGATTCAAATTTTCTTTTTCTTGCCTACTTGAGCAAGCAAAGTGGTGTTGTCACTGTCATTTCTTGTGTGGAAAAAGAATTAAAAATAAACAGAGCTGTAAAAGGAAAGGGGGGGGGGGGAAATAGAGAAAAATACCAAAATTGAACCTGTCAATTCTTGTATATCTCATGATTACATAATTCAGTAATTTTTCTCCTGAGAACAGCCTCTGACATGAATACAGAATTAGGGAAAAAGCACTTTCCTGTTCCTTGCTCCTTCTTTTTTGTATACAAAGTTACCTACGTAACCTGTAACAAGCTAATATCTATGAAATTATGCATCTCATTACTGTGTTGTACTTTTTTACTATTGTAAATCCAAATCACTTGCGTCTTCAATAATAACACCCAAGGAGTATTTAGAACACTCAAAATACGTGCATTTCATGTAAAATTACATATTCTGTGTTCTTATCCATCCCAGAGGCCAAATATAGCCCATACAACAAATATGTAGTGCAGATTTCTTTCCATGAGGAGTCCAGAACTCAAAGAACACACGTAATATTTGTGGAATAAAACGTTAGAGGTATTATTAATTATATATAACCCGAAATGTATGTGACAATTGTTCTGGAACAAGGCTGAGGCTCTTCTGCCACTTTACTACGAGTCTTCTTATAATAATTATAATTAGATAGCGATTAGCAACATATTATAAATTTACAGCAAATCATCTTCATTTAACAGTTTTCGTAAATGATATTGTTTTAGCTGAACCGTCTTCAACTCTGGACGGAATAGAGTGTGGGAGGATGTTATGCCAGGGCTTAATTTCAAGATACCATCCAGACATTGGTCTAGTATGGTTAAGAAAAAAATACCTGGAAAAACCGCACTCAGTGTAAGGGGATCTTATATTTGTCATTTATTGTTAATCTTAATACTTGTCATTTTTTTCTCATTTCATGCATTTAAGGACATTTTCATTTATTTATATTGATTGATAATAGCCTTGTCTGTAAACATTAAATTTTGAGATTTACTAACACAATCCGTACTTACAGAAAGAGCAATGCTTTCAGCTATAGCTGTGCTTTGTTAATTACGTTATTGGTTTTATAGATTATTATTTTCAACTTATTTTGTCGTAAACTTTTTGTTTTTTTCACTATTATTCTAGTTTCTCACACTATATTTTTCCTGACTGACTTTTTATTTCTTTATTGAACATAAATGTTAAGTTGCTTTGATTCAATTACCATTCTTCTGTTTTGTAATGTCCATACTTCTACTGTGGGACGTAAATGCGCTCCGATTTTATATAGAATGAATGGTTATACGGTACTTCTGGAGATTCTTCGACGTTCTTCCTGTATATTCTTCTCAAGTAGTGATCAGCGTCTCTGACCGTGCGCATTAGATAGTATCAGTCATATACTGTATGTAGATCAGAAACATGTTTCTTTAAAGACAATAAAGTAAATTTAGTAAGATATTCATACTCTTACCTTTGTGTTACAATATCCTAAAGATGTTTACGATAATGTTAACATACGTAGAAGGTTCTCTTTCATCAGCCATCAGTGATGTGCTTGCTAGTTACAACCAATAGAAAGCATTACAACAGAGAAAGTAAGACACAAAGAAAGTCAATGATTACTGGAGAAGTACAAAATTTTGAAAAGAGGTCCTAGCGTAACCACGAATCATCTAACGGTGAGAAAGAAAAACTTATTTTCAAATTTATTTACAGCAAAAATAAATTGATTTCGCTTCGTGTAGATTCTAGCTGTAATATCTAACGAAAGTTTGAAATACTGCAATACAGAACCATATATCCTGTAAATATAGCTAAAAGTTTATCGTACTGTCTGTTCTTCTGTCTTTGGACATTTTTTTCGCTGTACACTTTCACAACATTACAGAGTAATCTGAAAATAGGAACAAAAAAGGCAAAAAAATAATTTTGTTTATGTATGACGAAAAAGAAAAGCATGAGGCGCGTTCTCATATATAGTCACTTTATGAATTCTTGAATTGGCGCGTCTCATGTTTTTCTTTTTAGTCATGCATAAACAAAATTACTTTTTACTTTTTGGTACGAATTGTTTTAAGAAAGTTATTTTGGTGTTCAGATACTTTTTCTCAAGCTAATGTTTTGTGACCCAAATCCTAAAGTGTTCTCCAACCAGTAAAACGTCATATCCTTACAGAATAGTATTTATTTTAAGATTAAGTTCTTGTTAAAAATAAAATATGTTTTTAAAAGATATGGAAATATATGAAAGTAACAATAGAATATTGCATTGTCACTCGACTTACGTCGCTATGCAAAATTTCATCATTGTATGACGTCGGGAAATGAGTTAAGTTTACTTTGCAAGATTTGAAGATACCACGAACCATTGTGAATTAAAGAAAAGTCTGTAATTATAAGAGAACCTAAATCGTTTAAGATGACTGAAGATCTTTTCCGTATATTACGACCATAATAGGCCTAGACTTCTTACGACAATATATCTGAAAAGGTACGCTTAATGTCCAATTGAACAGCGAGCAACCCACGGGGGGAGTATCTAACCTGTTGCCACGCAAATATTGAAAATCCAAAATGTGCAAAACGTGTCCCTGAAAATAATCTAGGGAACGAGATTCCAAAGCAAAGGCGATAACATAAATAACACCAATTAATATGGTTTAAATTACTGAAACACACCGTGCATATTAAATACTTCCTTCGCTAGGCATAACAGTATCTTGACTATATGCAATCCACATACTTCCATTACTCCTTGGAGATTCCTACATTTACTTTCGTATATATCCTTTTATGAGCTCCTGCGTAGCTTAGTCGGTAGCGCGCTCCACTTTGGTGCGAGCGGTCCCGGGTTCGATTCCCGGTGGAGGCTCAAAAATTTTGGTGTTGACCCAGCATCGTGAGGACTATTGAGGACCTGCTGTGAATAAAAGACAGTAGCGATCACAGTGAGTGCCTCGGCTGTCCTCTACCAACCCGTCTGGTCAGCGTGGGAGCAGTAGACCAACTCCTACCTTCGGGGAGAGGCCTCATCCACTAGTGGATTGCAAATGGCTGTGAATTATTATATACTTTTATATATTACATTAACGTTTGTCCTAAACTTCGTTTGAAGTGTCATTATATAAACAAATCACGAATCTCGTCTTTTTCACGTTGACAAGTTCACAAAAATTATACAATATTAAAAATAAAAGAATACTTTACTTTCTCGATTTCTTCTTCTTTTAACAGGTGTAGTTTAAAACGACATCTGTCTACATTTGTAATATGGCTATAATTTTATTTTCGGTAAGAAAATGTTAAATTGCTAATTATTTTATACCATCTATTATGCGTTTTAATATATGAAATTAGAAATTAGCATTAAATTTATTTTTAAAAAATCTCATTTACCAGATTAGTCAGTTTGCTTATCATCATCATCTTCTTCCTCTTCCCCGCCCCGAATTATATTTTATTTCTTCTCTATGAATTTTCAAGCCTATTTGTCAGGAATGTTATTGTTTTCAGAAGACTGATAATCTGAAGGAAAAACTAGAGTTCTCCTTCACTAAGGAATTACGCATTCCATAAAAGTTCTCGGTTCTCAGGTAATCTTGTCATTTAGCGTCATCTTGTATGATTTTTTTAAAAAAATACTATACTAATAATAGGGAGAGTTAGGACCTCTATCTTCTGTTTTACCCGCCTACGAACAAGAAGGGAAAGTCGCTGCATTCGATGGTTAGCCAAACGTCATACACACTGTTGCCACATGTTATTACCTCATTCGGCTGCGATGTGGTCACACGTTGTTGTCTTCGCTCCAAAACACCATCAAGGAAAGCTTTTTTTTCTCTTCGCTTGCCTTGTGATTGACAAATGGTGTGTGACTGTGTTATGTGTTAGACATAAGAAATAACTATGCATATGAATATTTTAAAAGCGCATTCGAAAAGTAAATAGCGTGTATTCAGTTTGTTCACTCTGCTGTGATTTATCTATGCTCCAAAGTAAACAGAAGAAGTAAAGAAACTGGTTTAAAATTATATAAGAGAATATTAATTTAAATCCGATTTTCATTAATTGAGGCGCATGCACGAACAACTGTCTATTTGCTATGTTAAAAGATAGCAAATAGACTCTTGTTCGCGCATACTCCTCAATTCCGGTCAAATGGAATGTATCTATGTAAATGTGATATAAACCCATATATATTCCCCATTAATTTTTATTCCAACTTCACCACAGTTTAAATTTTGGAACACTCTCTCCAGAACCACAGAAAACAGTTTTGGAGAAATTGAATCTCTGTCTTATCCCTTGTCCAGCTTTAAATTTTTCACTTTTTTTGATGTAATCTAATGATAGATGTAGCACTGGAGTAAATGTTTCGCAGTAACGTGACGTGTGCACTTTCGATGCCTTGATGTTCAAGTGATTTAAGTACTGCTGCTAAGGAGACCGAATCGAAAGCTTTTTCGAAATCTATGAATCCCAAACATAGTGGAAGTTCATATGCATTAGTCCTTTCCATAACTTCATTCAATGCTTGTATGTGGTCCATTGTGCTAAATCAACGACGAAATCCGGCTTGTTTCCTTCCCTGGTTAAAATCCAAGTCCCGTTCAATACGATTCAAAATAACTTTGGTACATTTTGTATAGAACTGACAGTAAACTAATTGGTCTGTAGTTTTCTACGCGTTCTTTGTTCCCTTTCTTGTACAACAAAATAATAGCATTATTCAACCTTGACGGCATTTCTCTCTTCCTCAGGCACATTGAGAATAATTTAACAAGTTACTCTTTCATCTTTTCACCCCCTCCCCTATTTAAACATCACTGTTGTGAGTCCATCGTCTCCAGGCGATTTTCCGTTCTTCATCCCTCGAAGTACTTTATTCATTTCTTCTTTCATTACGTCTGGGACTTCTACATCTTTCTTCTGAATATTAATTTGCTAGTTTTTCCTCGGAGTAGTACCTGTGGAATTTTTAAAATATTTTTATAATTTCTTCCTTATTACTGATCACAGTCCCGTCTGGTCTCTTAACTGCAATTATTTGCTTTTTCTCTATCATGAGCTGCTGTTTGGCTTTCTTCAGGCCCTTTTTTTTTCCTCGATTGTATTTCTAACAAGATTTTCGTTATATCTTCGTACATCCTCTCTTATTTTATTCCTTACGGTTTTATTTAGTTCTATGTACTCAATCCTCTTTATACAAATTTCTTTTTCTTTCATTTCCCTTCTTTTCTTCATCAAGAGTTTAGTTTCTTCTGAGATTTTGCTCTCTGTTTTCTTTCTGGTGCCTTGGCTGTTTCTCTTATTATCTCAGTGAGTATTTCATTTCTGCTATCGATGTCATCTTCATCCTCTAACTCTTCCAAGGCGCTCAATATGTTGCTTAGTTCTATCTCGAATCTCTCTGTTTTCCCTAGATTTTTCAGATCTAGAACTGGCGGTGTTCCTATGATAAGTTTCTTTCTCTCTAGTCTAGTATTTAGTTTCAGCTTACATCTCACCATCCTATGATCACTCAAGACTTTGAAACTGCTCAGAACAGACACGTCTTGCAGAACTTCCCTGTTATTCGATAAAACTTAGTCTATTTCGTTTTTAGTCCTATTTGGGTCTTTCCATGTCCACTTCCTTGAACAGTCTGTTGGCTTCTGAGAATTCCACTAACTTCTCTATTCTCTTGTTTCTTTGGCCAAATCCAAAGTTTCCCACTTTCGTGTCACTACTCTGTTTAGTTCCTACTTTCGCATTGAAGTCTTCATTGCAATTTTGTAATGTGATTTGCTACTATCCAAAATCTTCTGTATCTCCCCGTATAGCTCTTCAACTTCCTCCTCCTGGTGTGAAGTTGTTCGAGCATACACTTGTATAATTTCCATACTGTATCTGTTGCTAATCTTTACTACTACCCGTGCGATTCTATATGAAATTCTTTCAATTTCTGTGATCCGTGTCTTCAGGTCCTTATTAATTATAATGCAAACGCCTGTCGGTTTTCCATTTCCTGTTCCTTTGAAGTAGAACGTTTTCCCTGACGGTAGTTCCAACTGTTCTTTATTCTTTCTCCACACTTCTGATAGTCCTACGATGTCCCATTTAATCCTTGTTAGTTCATTCTGCAATTCTTCTAATTTGTTCTCTCCCACAAGTGACTGACAGTTGAGCGTCGCCACGCATAGGTCCGTTCGAGTTGCCGTGTCGGTGTCCTGGCAGTCTACAGTCCAAACCCGGTCATTTTGACCCCCGGATTTCCTGCAGGACTGACTGCTGAATGAGGCCTCTTCTCCCTCCGGTCTACTTCATTCACGCTGACCAGACGAGTTGGGAGAAGAGGAAGCTCTTACTGTGTGATCGCTACTATTATTCATCCATTGCAGCTCCCTAATTACATCACCATGCTGGTACCAGAAATATTCCTTGGCAGCGCCGGGAATCGAACATGGGACCCCTCAACCCATAGTCAGTAATACTAACCGCTAGACCAACCACTAGGCGGTCATATGTATGTGTGTGTGTTTGTGACCATTATGATTTTTAAACCTTCTTGTTATCCAGATGTAGACTCTCCGTTTGAATTTCCTCATCTTCCCCTACACCGTTATGTAATTTATCGTTATACATTTTATAAAAGGAAAAAGGAAAAGAAAATACATAAAAAGAAAATGGGTTTTGTAAAATAGGTTAGTCCAAAAATAATGTAGTTTTCATTTTTATCGCCACACAAAATCTCCATTTTATTACTTCGATACACACACCGCAACGCGAAGTAGATCAATATAAGTGCATATAATGAATGGAAAAGCTCAGCTTTACTTCGCTGACATTCAGTTTGATGAAAGCAATTTATATTAACAACAAATTTCATGAGCTTCAGCGGAGGAGAAGCTATCTCAAAAACTTACATACCCGCTCTTATAGAATAGAAATATGTGTGTTTGTGTGTGGACGCGCGCTCGCAAGCGTGTTGTGTGTGTGAGAGAGTGAGAGAGAGGGGAGGGGAGAATGAATGGTTATGATTGTCGACTAGGAATAAAGAGATGCTCGAACTCAGGTCCCTGGATTAAGACTTAGTTTGAAATTTCCTACGTTGCACAAGCAGCTTTATCCACAAATCTCCGAATCAACATTGCAACTCTAAACCAGGTCGATATCAACCATATTGCTGACCATGTCAATATCCTACCACGCTTCTGTTAACCGTTTCCGGATCATTCCATGTGAAATCAACACACTTTTTAACAAAATTCTACCTCACCTTCTCAGATTTCTATGAATTTTAAGTTTATTGCTAGTAACCGTTGAGAATATTATTTTTTTTTTCAGACTTTTTGACACTGGTTTTCGTTTTATGAAAGTTCATAAGTTACCAAAAAGTCCCATTTTTCGTTACAAAAGTTCTTATTTCTCTGCAATGGTTGGTGCTAGAGAGCTCGGAGATAGCTCATTTTAAAGTTCTTGTAACAAGATTTCATTTGATATGATACGCAATAGGATGGCACAAAATTTTGTATCCCAAAAATTGTAAAAATCGATTTTCTCAAAATCGGACATCTCGATTTTTTTCTTTCAAAAAATTCTTAACCTAACATGAAAATTGTAACTTGAAAATTGTGAGATATAAAATATTTTCGTTATATTTCTGGCGAAGAAAAGAAAAAAAAATCGTAAATTTTGTTTTTTGGGTCATTTTAGTAATTAATGACTTCGGCCCGTCCCCAGTGCCCCCCCCCAAACATCCGTGCCGCAGTCGGGATTCGAACCCGGAACCCTCGAGCTGCTAGCCTGACATCTCAGACCCAACGGCTACCAAGGTTGGCTCCGAATGAAGAAAGTAAATTATTTTTGGTTTTAGCGTTAGGCATCTATGGCTCAGGCTTGGATAGGAAGGGGAAAGGATGCAGTAAGGAGTCGGCTAGAGCTAAAGTTTAATGTAGCAACTAGCAACCAGATATTTGCCTGGTGCGACTGACGAGAAACAATAGGTTCACATTAAGAATACTATGTATTATTGGAACCGGTACCAGGATTGGTATCCTGGTATTTGAAACTGAGGATTCGGATTCGGAAACTTGGAACCGGGTACCCGGATCTGAATCCTGAAATCGGGTACAAGAATCCAGGATATGGGTACCTGGTTCCAAGAGCCAGATCCGAGTCCTCAGTTTCTATTTCCAAGATCCAAGTCCGAGTCCCTGTTCCAATATTACGTGCCCGAACATGATCCATGTGTTCATCCATATTATAAACCAGTTCTTAATAAACTAAACTTAATGTGGACCTATTGGTTTCCTCAGTCACACCAGCCAAACATCGGCTTGGTATCTTGAACTTAGCTCGGACCAATTTCTTACTGCATCATTCCCCTATTACAGCCTGAGCACGGAGCCAACCTTGGTAGCCGTTCGGTTTGAGGCGTCAGGCTAGCAAATCTAGGGCTCCGGGTTCGAATCCCGACTGCGGCACGAATGTTCGGGGACGGCACTGGGGACGGGCCGAAGCCATTAATTACTAAATTGACCCCAATAAACAAAGTTTACCATAGGATTTTTATCTTAATGTGTTTCAGACCGCTAATGCCTTTCCTTCCCCAGAATAACGAAAATATTTTATATCTCACGATTCCATTATGGTCCCAAGTTACAATTTTCATGTTAGGGATGACCAACATTTAAGAATTTTTTTGAAAAAAAAAAAATCGAGATGTCAGATTTTGAGAAAATCGATTTTTTAAATTGTTGGGATACAAAATTTTGTGTCACCCTATTGCGTATCATATCAAATGCAAGTTTATTGGAAGAGCTTTAAAATGAGCGGTCTCTGAGCTCTCTAGCACCAACCATTGCAGAGTAATAAGAACTTTTGCAACGAAAAATGGGACTTTTTTTGGAAATTTTTGAATTTCCATAGAACGAAAACTAGTGAGTCAAAAGGTCTAAAAATATATATATTTTTTTTAATATTCTCAACGGTTACTAGCAATGAACTAAAAATCATATAAATCTGAGAGGGTGAGGTAGATAAGCTATTTATATCTATATAAATCCGCACAAAAATAACATTGAATTTAGCAAATCTTATAAAATTATAAACAAATCTTACAAACAATCTTACAAAATGTTTAAAGTAGTTACTAGATTAAGCGTGTTTTGAGCTCTAAGAGTGTATAACCTTCCACCCCATTATTGTGCAGCATGTCCTCCATATTGAGAACAACATGATCAGAAAAAAGTGGTATTGCAATCCTGACATTTTAACAAATGCTGTTCAGATTCATATTGACACTTAGGAATACAGTTTCTGGTAACAATGCCATCTACTGTATTGTTAGAATGGTCTCGCGATTCTAAAGGTCACTGGTTATATTCAACCTCTCCATATTCTAGTACACAATCAGTGATTTATTCAAACTTCTCCTGTCGTCATCTCGTTATACGAAATTCTATCTACTCTACTTTATAAAGAATTATCCGAGTTACTGGTGTCTATTTAAAAGTAGCCAGTCCTGAAATTGAAACGTACTGGAATTTTAGAATATTAAAACATGAGCAAATACTTTATTTTCGCATAACGACGTGAGGATTCAAAAGGTTTGATTAAGTAACCAGTTATTCGATTAACGTTTTATAACTTTACTTGCGCATTGATAATGTGGAACTAAACAGAATTTTAGATTTCAGTCTTTTGAAGCCGATCGTTTTGGTATAGAAGAACCTGATCCTTTATTACAACCCAATCAGCAAATCGGAGGCGGTCCAGTGGCGGCCCACTTGCGACGTTTGGCGGCCCTCCGGCGATCCTCACCTGCGGCGCGCCGCGGATACCGGGGCGATAAAATCGCCATCTATTACCCGGCTACGGGAACAAGGCGACTCTCAACTATGACCCAACAGTTTGCCGACTGTTCCCACCTTGTTCCCGCGGAGGCAACAAGGCGGGCAAAAGTAACACATATTGGTACATTGGACACATATATATAATATATAGGACGCAGTGGTAATCGATATTAAATTACTCTTTTCGCTGTTATTTATTTCGTAGTTAGTAAAGTTCTTCACCGTCTGCGATGGAATTCGTGCCTCCGACTGTCAGCGCAAGATTTAGAAGTCTGATACCTTAACCACTCGGCTATCCTGGTCTTCCAGCTGGGTGATGTTTTTTCATACCTGTTGTACGACACACGTCACGCATGCGCGTATAACTTTCGGGCACGAAGCGCCTCGCACAAGCGGGCCACCAGACTGTTACTCGTGTGTCTTCGGCATTTAGGCAGGAGTCTGATATTTAACCAACACCCTGCGGCAACGAAACGACTCCCGGTCACGGGCAGTATGCTTCACCCCGACGATAATCCAACTGCAATCGGCAAAGGGGTGGCGATCGCGAGGAAAACAACCACTCCTCAAAAAAAAAAAAAAAAAAACATCTATCAAAGGAGACACATAGCACTTTGTACTCCTCTCAAAGACATTCCCTTTTCATTTTACAGCAGTCGTTCTCACTAATTTTTAGCGGTGAACAACGTGCAAAACATATCACTGTACAGGAGGTGGCCCGATGGCGGCCGGGCTTCGTCTCGCAGAAAACGACTCCCGACTATTCCCCGTGGGTTGGGTCGCTGAAACTCCACGACAATTGCTGATAGGGAAACACCTTTCGGTTGGACATAATACAAAATTTATATGACAGTACGTTCAGTAGTATATTTTACTTTTAGTGTGCTGTTATTATAACATTTTTCTTTAATAAATCAAATAACCTTGCGTTTCATACCTGTAAGCTTCTTCCAATTGATTTCGTAAAACACAAAACTGTAAGGATTCCGTACATAAAGGATGTAGAATTTGCGTTAATTCGAATAACGTAAACGAAAATTAAGAACGAAATTTCAGATAACAAGAATACATAAATGGATTGTTGAAGTGATGACGTCACAGGTCTTCGGTTATCACCACGTTCGCCAGCGAAATCTATTCTCGCTTGGAGTTGATAGATGGCAGAGATTAGTCAAAGCAATGACCTTGGACTTCGTCAATATTGCTGAATAATTCGGTGAAGAACCTAAACTTTTCATCAAATTTACCGCCCATACAATGAATCTTATCTTGTCATCAAAGTGAAGAATGAATTCACGTGTTAGAGTTTTGACGTGTTAGAGTTTTCATGTGTTAGAATTTTCATGTGTTTGAATTTTCATATGCTAGTGTTTCATGTGTTATTTTTCTATTAAACAACCGTCCATGCATGTAACTCGTATTTTTAACTGTACATTAATATATAGCTGCGCCATTTGTTTAGACAAGGAACTGGTAACCATAGTAACATAGGAAAGTGACGTACGACATACAGGCAATCCATTGGGTACTATGAAACTATAATTTTGAGCAAATAAATAACTTGAAAAAGTTTGAACGTATCAAACAAGAAGAGTATTGATTTTCATAGGAAAATCGGGATAGGCGTAACGAATAGTGCTGTTACCGCCCATACAATTAATTTTATCTTATTAAAGTTATCTTATCATAGGAAATAAATGCTATTACAATATCACACAGCAAAAGTAATAAACAAATAAAGTACGGTACTTTGTATTAATATTGTACAATGATTTCAGGGCGTGAGTCTTGAAGATGTTTGTGTAAATTTATTTATAATTCTCATTGTTATTATGATAGGACAAAATATTCCAAATATTTTGTTTAGGACAAGAAAGCAACTGTCCACGATTTCACGACCAGAATTCATTTCTTTTTTTGTTTCCTTTTAGGAACAAGAACAACATAACAAGAATAAGATATGCACACTCTACAGTGTCCAGATTCTCATCAGCATCTGTAAACAAACACAAAGAAGACAAACATTGAATTATCGAAATCTTTTTCTCCCTGTTGCAGCTGGGAAACATTGGGGCGAGGGGCTGCTGTATCGATTTTCCAAGACGAGAAGCACACGACCACACGCACCAAGACTGCGGTACCAACATCCAAATACAACCATGCTCTTTGCGTGCGTATCTTCACGTTTTACCTTACATTTAAATAGTTATAGTATTCTATACATGAATTTAGGAAAAAATATTATATATGAGGAGCTTAATTTTAATAGGGTGTATGTCCAATGGGGCAAAGTTTTCGATAGACGTAAAGAAATGGATTTCTCTTGGAGAGAGCGCTATAATTCTGAAAAAGTCAACAAATTCAAGGCTAAAAAAGATGTTAAAAAATTAATTAAAAATTCCAGGAATATTAAATGTGAAATTTTATGTTTCTCTTATATTATCGTTTCATTTTCTAGCACTATACTTTTTTTCAGACAATTTAAAATGGTGTGTCTAAAAGAGGTGATAATTTTTGTTGTTGGAGCTAATGGTTTGCAATTTCCACTCACAAAAATGTTTTGTAATAGACTACAAAGAAAATGGAATATTATGTGAAATTCATAACTTTTGTTTGCTTATTTAATAGGCTACTGCATCTTCTATAGGCCTGCTGGCCTAAGCCAATGTTACCTAAAGGACTTAAGAAAAGTCAAATTTTATAGGCTTACAGGGTGGATCCAGGATTTTCGTGAGGGAGCGGTGCTGATCTGAGGAATATACCAGGTACATTTTCGATATCTTGCCGGTAAATGATTTTCTATAACTATAAACTTATCACATTCCTCCTCATGGTACATGAGGCGCTAAGATTATTTTTACGAAAAAAATATTATTGAAAACAAACAAATAGAAGCTCTCAATGAGGAAAAGTATTGAGGTAATACAAATATAATATTTTCCCTTGAGGTAAGGGGAAAGCGCCATTCTCGCCTTCTCCTTGGATCCGCCAGTGGGTTGTTCTGAATTATGTAGACAAACTTTGGGAAATGATTACTTATACCAAAACAAGAGCAACAATGTATCTTCCTCCTGAGTTGATATCAGCTTTGAACCATCCTGTATATAGTGTTCTGGAAATATGTGGATATTTACCTCGGAAACTTAGGCCTGTTTTCATAATTAGGTACTCAAGCTGGAGCTTGTGAACTACTTCGCCAAGTCAGTGGTAATCGTCTCAAGTGTGACATTGTTTCATAGTGGTTACTTCAAATTTACTTTGCCAAGCATTATCTTCGCGAAGCAACGTCAGTGCTTCTTGGTGAAGGAAACTGCTTGAAGTCAAAGAAAGTGAATGATTCTTACCAGCGCTGCCAACTGCACCATATTCACAAGCGACTATAAATAATTAATTTATTTGTTTACTAGAATTATATATAATTAAGCCAAAATGTTTCTTATCTGAAATAAATTGTAGGAATAATTCCATTTTAAATAATTTTGTCGGAAAACCTTCAAAAGCTATAAACAATAGTCGGTCATCAAGGACTAAAATAAAGAAATAGGCTGGCAATGGAAACAAGCGAAGTTTGAGCAGCGTGTTAGCAAGCCGCGCTTACAAGTTCTTGACAGTTTACGTTTACACAAAACTTCATTCTCTGGCAGCTATATCGCGGAAACCGTACAGTACATATGAAAAACAGTTGGTAATTTCTCTAGTTAAAAGAAATTCAAACTATATTGAATCTAGGAAGAGCGATGCGATGTCAGTTAAGAAAAGGAAAGAGGTGTGGGAAGAAATAACCACGCAATATAATACTGATTTAAGAATTGAATGCCCAGTAGGTAGTTATTTTCAGATTGTAATTTAATCTTGTTGTAAAGATATACTAATTGTTTTCTCCAATGTAAGATCATCAGTACCTAATTATCATTTCCTCAAAGAATTGCTTTAAACACCTAATATTATTTTATCAATGTTGGCGTCATCTGTGAAATTTCCAAATTTACACCTTTTAGCTAACATCCACTTTACTTTATTGCCCGCAAGAAGTGTAAAATTAACGGGAGAAATTTAACATTTTGGACGTTTGTAAACGTTGTAATGCAAAATATGGCCTTACTTTAGCTTACGTTAAGCGTGATTTCTCCGAACGAAGTAAGTCACAGGTTAATGAATCGGAATTATAGTAATGTTACGTCATTTCCATATAACCATTGAGACATATGCGCGAACAAAATTCCGAATGAAATAAATCACAGGTTCATGAAAAAATCGGAGTCATGGTCATGCTACGTCATAGTGATACGTTTATTTCCATATCGCCATTGATATTTCGCTACAAAAATAACGGATAGTATGTCGAGTGAACGATGGCAAACGGAGACTGGTTAGAAAAAGGCAGGTTAGATGTGTCTCGTTATACGCAACGCGCATCACTTTTAACAGACATCACCTATGACTATTCCATTTATGGTTCCAAATGGAACGCCCGATGCATACTAAATAGACGCCTAATGGCTGCCTTACATACAAGTTTGCGTTGCTTGTTTTGCGTGAGATTTGGGTGAATAGCCAAATGAAACAGGTGTCACACCTTACAATAAAACACGCGTTTCAATTGGCTACTCACCCAAGTCGCACGGAAAGCAAGCAAGTTTGCATAAGGCAGCCCTAAGAATGAAGGAACGAAAGGTCCTAGAGACTATTTAGCTTCTTGCTCTTTGAGGTAAATACATGCAGTGCGTTTTAAGCGCCATGCACATCGCATTTAATAAAGATATCCAACCTGACTTTAACCTTCTCTACTCGCTCGAGATCCGTATTTTTGTGGTAAATACTGATATGTGCTATTCATAACACGAAGTGTCGCCATAAGTATTCCTCCGCACCACCATGCCTATTAGGGCTATGCGTTACTCAACTCTATTGTGTATTTTACCGAACGGTAGTGAAATAGATTTTCATAACACTTTGAGCGCTGGTTGACGCTATGTACTTATAAAGGTGCATGTGATAATTATTTGCAAGGGAGTAAGAGGTATAGAGCGTACATATGGCCGAATTGGTAGCGGAAACTGCGAGTTATGAAGTGAAGTTTATCCACCTTTTTATATTAAGAAGCATTTTCGACGTAAGCTGATGGTGGTTGAGATCCAAACAAGATGTCTACAAGCTAGTCAATCTACACTATGGGATATGGTGCAGTTTATGGTAGCCAATTGTTGCTATGGTATGGAAAATCAATATGCCCCCTTGTACATAGCATAACCCTATAATGCTTTCCTACACCCGTAAATGCATTTCGTAAATTTTAGTCTAGAATTAGGATACATATCACTTTAGATAAGCCATATGCCATATTTTCATAATTAATAAAATATGTACTTGATTTGATCAACTCATACGAATGGTACCATGCGGAGGAATACTAATGTCCTCATTGCGTATTCTGGATGCCACGTATTTCGAAACACAATTCACGGGTATCGAGGGAGCTAATTTAAGACGTTTGGTAATATAACGTGCGTGACAACTTCTTTTGTGAACCGGTACCTCCTTCTGAATTCTCTTTCATTACACTAATCAAACGGGTCCAGAAAATTCCTAACGTAACGCTTTGGTAGGCGATAATTATCATTTTCCTCATACAATTCGATCCAGCGATATCGGTTTAATGCCCAACCATCCATTTTTTGTTATATTTGATAGCAACTCAAGACTGCCATCGGCCTTCCTTGGCCAAGTCGTAAAAAATTACTGCTTTCCTTTACTCAGCCAAGTCTTGGAATCTTCTATGAAACAAGCACGCACAAGCAGTGTCTTGAGATATGTCTATGAAACTGAAATCATTAACCAAGGAAGTCGGAAGTCGAACTTGTCTTGGCCAAGATGTTGCTCGAAGGTAACCACTATGAAACGAATTTTAACTTAAGTTGAGCCAATTTACTCAAGCATTTGCTTAAAAAATGTCTATGAAAACGGGCCTTCGGAAAAGTTAAGGAATTCATTCTGGAGCAATGTGTGGAAATCCTGTAGTGAGAAGATATTTACATATATTTACCAAACTTTCTTCATAGTTACTATTTCCTTTTCGTTATTATCACCATAGAAACTATGAAATGCAATAAACAAATTTGAAAATTGGATAAGGGTATGAGGTGTGTAAAACGAAGAGAGATTTTTCCAGATCTGTGCAGGAAGGAATAAGCAAGATAGCAAAGATAGCAAGACAACAACAAACCTTTTTTGTCTTAAATTAAAGATGCTTTAAGACTAACAAAATTAATTCAAATTCAAACGAACTTTTTTTTTCTGAAACGTTTCACTATTTTGTTTTCGTTCAGTGTGTCAGGCTACGATAAGATGTGTAATCGTGGTATACCGCTGAAGTGGGTCGCCCAGCAGCACAATAGCCGCTAAGTTAAGCACGCCCAAATCAACTGTGGTATTCGCTCTACAAGTGAAACATGGAGGGACAACGTAGGAATATCAAACGTTGTGGGTGACCAAAAATTCTGACCAAGAAAGGTCGCAGAACCCTATGTCAAGTTCTCAAAAACCGGACACAACCACCATTAGACAGGAGTTTCAGGCAGCAACGGGAATATCCGTTTCTATTAGTACATTCCAAACAGAGCCACACCACCTCGTATATTGAGGCAGATCAACTGCACGTAAATACCATATTACGAAGACCAATGAAGTTCGGAGGCTGAAATGGTGCTTGGACTATCGTCACTGGATACTAAAGCAGTGGGGATGGTTATGTGCAAGGACGAGTTGAGACTCACACTGTTTCGGTTCGATGTGATGGCATGTGATGGCTGCCTCTACAGTGTGAGACCACTGGTGGTTGTTCGTGACAGCATTGACCCAGAGTCGTACTGTAAAGTAGTAGATAATGAAATGCTTCCAATATTGTGGCGTTTTTATGGCATGGACCCGTGTTGCTTCCAAGATGACAAAGGCAGATGCTATGTTGTTGCTGCTATTATTCTGTGATATAAAGATAACAATTTTCAACGCTTGCATTGGCCTACTCAGAGTCTCGACCTCAATCCGACAGTACAATTTGAGACAAGTTGAGGGTGACGTCTCGACAGTTGAGGGCAAGTTTCATTGTCCACCTGTCTGATATTTTGCAAAAAAAAATTGCTGAACATTCCAGACCACGTCATCCACAACCTAGTTGAGAGCATGTCACAGTAGGTGACTGATATTAAAGCAGCAAGAGGTGTTGACAGAGTAAGAATCTTAGCCAAACATTTCAGGTAGGTGACCAATTACCCTTTTGATAGATAGTGTAAACCGATAATTTCATTTCATATGCGAATGTCTAATAGTTCATCTGTAGGGAGAGCTTATATGTGGTTTAAATTACAAATAAAAGATTTAAGAAAAAAAATCTGAAAATATCATAATTAATTGATTATTTATTAAACATTTTATGTAACTTAATTTAGAATAATGAATAAAGTGAGAACACCTTACAATATTTATTTAATAAAATCCTTGTCCATATAGATCCCAAACAACATGGTTGTCGCGTGGCTTGCATTGAATTAGACAACATGGCATTAAATGAACATAAAAGTGGGCTTAATCATAGTGACGAATCCCTGTGTTTCTCTGGTTTAGAGAATTTTCATTTTAAATTCATCAATAGTATTATTTTTCTGAGTGTTAGTTTTCTTTTTTGTTTGACCGCAGCGAACTATAACCAATCCCAGATATTAAACCTACCAGAAGCTGAAGGAGATAAAAAAAATAGCACCGAGAGACATCCGTTGACGAGTTTTAAAATATTTGTCTAACGTAAATAAGGAAAACAGTGTAAGTAGATACAAATTCATCCCTAAAGAGAGAACATCTTTTTAAAATTATTTAATTCTTTAATCTTCAGTTTCTATAATCCCCACAAAACGTGAAGCTAAAATTTAGCAAAGAAACAATTGTTATACTGGCGCTGGAGTCATTCAATTAATTTTATTTGATGAGAAAAACAGTTTAATAAGTAGTTCATTATTTCCGAGATTTCGAGAGTTGTTAAATGTTTGAAGGAACGAACTTTATTGTAAACCATTAAAGTTTTAACACTTGTTTGTCATTAATCTTAGAACAAAAAGATGCAAAGTTTATTTTTACAATTTTAGTATCTGTAATGGGC
>JAGDQP010000641.1:107946-122859 GCA_022664845.1 Lepisma saccharinum | reverse complement strand
GGGAGGGTCGTTCTTGGAGGGGTGGACTGGGGGAGAGATTAAAACGTTTTCTTATTGATGTAATAAAACACGGTCGCTAGTGATAACAACTTTCTGTTAATGAAACATGATATCTAGAAGCGACGAATGAATATTTTCATCTGTTTTAACAAGTTTTTTTTCTAGGGACATTATTCCTACAGTTCACAATTTTGTCATTTCATCAAAGTCATCATCATCATCGTTATATGCTTCTCATTTCACAACCCTCCCTCAAGGTTTTCTTCAGGCCCCACACGCGAACCTCGGAAGGGACATAAAAACAATTTATCTCTCTCTATCTCTTTTCTGTTAATTAAGCGCAGTTGTACAAGCTCATTGAGAGTTTATATGGCCGTTAATTTTCCGGTTGACTTATACATGAGTATATTTACGAATTGTAGGAATTACTGGCTTCTGGTTGTTTGGTTGGTGAATTTTCGAGAATGAATATAATCTATCTTTCAAATATTTACGTAATTTCCACTTAAAAAAAAAAAGTCACCAGGAAAGAAGTATTTGAAATGAAGCGCATTGTTTACTAGACGTAAATATTTCAACAATGGTCTTCTTTCTTTATCACCTCTCTCACAAGCCATCTCTCCCTCTCACTGTGAGTAGTCTACTATATAACATGTTATTGAACTAGACAATAACAACAAACGCATCCTGTTCCAAGAATCAATAGTCTTTTTTTTTTACATTTTCATGAATAATTCCGGAGACTTATTTACTCAAATATTAAAATTTTCAGTCCTAAAGAGTAAAATAATCACCATCATGGTATGTTACTCGTATAAGCATCTTAAACTTTCAGCTATACGTAGTACCAGGGATTCCGCCAGTATTTTCAGTTTGGGGGGTGTAAAGTCAATATTTGGAGGGTGTAAGTGTAGCTTTGCACTGTATCTATAGATTTTTGACTGTAAAAAAAAATCAGTTTTGGGAGTGCGCTCGACAATTTGAGGATTAACACCCACACATACAGGGGGTGGGAGTGTCTGGTTGAGTCACTTTGTAGTACAGTCAAGTAGATCGTGCACTGGCCACAATGTTTCTCCACTGTTCATTATACTGTATCTTGGTTTAGATGATAGCAATTTTTGCTACTAGTAATAACTTTAAAATATTTAAAGTAGGTAAACAGCAACCTAAAAATAACGAAAACTCCATCTTACCAATGTTCGAATTCATTGCTAGAGTATAACTGTAGATAAATCCCTATATACACAATAGAAAAAGTGATAAAATTCGGTGGCTAAAATAGTATTCAAAGTAGCTAGATTTAGCGACAAAATGGATAGGTTAGCAACATTGTAGTCAGGTCTACTACTGCACAGCTGACAGCACGACATTTGATTAACAGTGGAGTGCAGTTGAGGACAGCTTCCTTGAGGTACTGAAAGTTGTTGGCGGTAGACTAAGTAAAAACATTTTTTTTGTCAGAAATGTCAACAAATCTGTTAAAGAAACGTTGGATATTTTTTACCATAGGCAGGGGTTAAGTTCAGCCGGTACCTCCCGCTACGCTGTACCGGAACCATTTTTTCAATTCTCATCTACAGGACCGGAGGTTTCTAAAGTAAAATGCGCGTACCAGTATGCACATATGATGGTGAACACCGCACCAATAATTTTTAGACACCCTGCAATAAAAGAAGAAAGGAACAGTTTTATTAAGATTCTAAAACAATAGTTACTTTTAAAAAAGAACTTAAATCCACAAAAATTGAAATTTTTCATGAGCTCAGGAATTGTTAATTTTGAGAGTCTAGATGACTACCAGAACATTTTTTTCTTTTCAGTTAAACCTATAACCGTACGTGTCGTGTACTGAAGTCGTGCTGCAGAAATGTGTTTAGGTGGCATAATGCGGTTCTGTAATGAAAAAGAGAGTCTGATTCATCATGCATGTATGTTCCATTGACAAAGGCATTCCTTGTGTCTTGTAGTGCGATATCTTGCATGGAACAGGGACCGAAATTAGATCAACACCATTTACCGTAAGAAAAAGATGTAAGTTACGCATTACTTTCCTACACATTGCTACGTCACTCTGTATTACAGGATACACCGTATGTAGGAAAGAGTCATGCGATGTACAACAACGCCACATGCATGTATTCTACTGCGAAGGACCGAGACTCGCTTTCTGTTCCGCGCAAAATGCTGCGTCACATATCGCAATGCACGACGCAGAATGGTGCCTTTACGAATCAAAAGAGAAGATACGTCAAGTGAAACACGTGAAAACCTTATAAATCTCTGAATGATGTTATGTCTGCAAACTGGTATCAATCCCTGCACGTGCTTCGCATTGCTTGAAGAAACCCTTGAGTGCTTTTTGTGTAACAAAACACAATGTAAGCTTCGTGCTGACCTACGATCTACATGACGAGAGTATGAAGAGTGTGGTGACCCGGTGGACAGTGTTGATGCACAACTAACGTTATTATAATATGTTGTAAACAGTGGCGTAGCCAGTCTTGAAGTTTTAGTCGGGCAGGCATCGTTTTGAGTCGGACTCTAAATATTTTTAACAAGCAAGATTGAGAAATACATATAAGTGTTTTAGTAGCTTAGAAAAGTTTTACAAATTATGTTTAAACACAATTATTATCAGATTTACTAAGGTGACTATAAAATCTGTACATTACAATTTTAAACTAAAGAGAACGATCGTTTGTACAGAATAGAATGCTTTTTTTATTTACGATTCCTTTCATAAACAAATCGATGACACTTATTTATTTTCAAATAATGATTAATTTCTCTCAATACAATCACGGAAACAGAAAACATGAAACAGCAACAATTTATGTATTTACGTGTAAGCCTAAAATCTCGGAAGACTAAACACGCTTGGCCTCTAGAAAAAACACAGTTCATCAACTATTATCAGCATAATTGAAGCTTTCTATTCTTCACGTCATTGAATTTACGAAGGAAATAACCCAAGTCGATATTTTCGGTTCGCTTTTTTTCAAATGCTAAGTAGACTAAAATAGCTAGGCTCCTGTGTGTCATTGGTAACCTGTGTGGTCTGTTCAAGTTGGTAAGAACAGAGAACGTCCTTTTTTAGAAAATGTTGTGGGGACTCGGAAGAATGGCCTGGATAATAGTGTCAGTTATAACGAAATCATCCATTGTCACATTCTATCTTTGTCGCTTCATTGCAGGTTCAGTTTCTGAACCCCTTTTCACGTCCAATAAAACATCCGCTTCTTTCAGCAAAGATTCAAACTTCTCTGGACAACGAAGGTGACAAATCCGCTTTTTGACGGACTGAATGATGATTATTGCATATGTCAAACCAGTATTACGACTCTGTAGAACTTATCTGCAGGATCCGTTATGCTTAATAATGTTTTCATGATTCGAAACGAATCAGAAACGAAATTCCCATGCTGTCATCTCACTTCCATTTAAGTTTGTGTTTCTGACACTTTGTACTGCTTTCACTGTTTCATTGAATTTTTTTTTATCATTGTCTTGGTAACTGCAAAATGCCCGTGCCATCTGTGCTCCAAGAGTCTGACTACTTTCTTGCCTGCATATACTTCAGTTACTTTCGGACGCAATAGAAACTCATAAAGTATTGAGCATTGATCAAAAAAGTTATGTATTTCACGCATTTCTGAAACTGCCTTGACTATCAGTAGGTGCAACCGATGATTAAAACAGTTGAACATAGGGGATATTTTTTGCCAACGATGTTTTGAATAAAGCTTGAACACTTTCTGTATTGTCACTCATAACACTTGCTCCGTCATAACATTGACTAAGCAAGTTTTGTGAGTCCAGATTATTGTCTTTCAGAATCTTAAGGTACTCTGGTACTCTAAACTCCCTCGAACGTTAGTCCATTTAAAAAGCATTGCAATGTTTTTTTTACACTTTTCTCCCGCATTTTTAATGTTACAAACTTCAAATTTTACCCACATCTAGAGGAGATACGTATCTATGAATGGTATGTCTCACAATTTCAACATACTTAATAAATCAGTGAATTGTTTTTTTTAATTTGAGAAAGTGGCAACGTTGCATTGCGACCATTCCATCTGGACACCTGCTGTTCAAATGTTGACAATGGTGGGTGACTCGCGAATGTTCTTCCCTCTTACATGGACAACATAGATAGCAGCGAAAATATTTTGAGTGGAAAAAGGAAATGAAAAGCTCGTTATTCTTGGTGACGGAAGAAGAATATTCGTAAGGGATTATAGCTTCAGAAACATAAGAAACGAGAAGAAAGCAGCAGTGGAAAGTGTACTGTATAAATTATTTTTAAAATATTTTGATGAATATTAATCATCACGGCATATACAATGAATTTTTTTTAATTTTATGTATGG
Organism: Lepisma saccharinum; assembly: GCA_022664845.1. Classification (NCBI taxonomy): domain Eukaryota; kingdom Metazoa; phylum Arthropoda; class Insecta; order Zygentoma; family Lepismatidae; genus Lepisma; species Lepisma saccharinum. The sequence goes on along the minus strand of JAGDQP010000641.1, from coordinate 118,486 downwards.
CCTTTAGACATCTACAGCTCAGGCCAGGATAGGGGAGAGGAAAAGGATTCGGGAAGGTGTCGGCCAGGGACTATGTTGAAGGTGTCATCCCGTCATATTCCTGGTGTGACTTAGGGAAACCTCTGGGAAACCCTTAGTCAGGATGGTCGGCCGCTGGGATCAAACCCACGACCTCCCAAATGCTATACCAACGTTCTATCACTGAGCTACGGCAGGTCGGTTCGGCATTCACAAACAACGCTTTTTGTCTAAAGCTACGGTAGGTATGGAAGTGAACCCCGGTCATGTTGAAAATACTGGAATCTTTGTGTTTCTACAGCTAGCAACCAATTCTGAACGTGCGACAGGAGGCGACAATGATTTTTAGTTTTTACTTCTTTTTCTTCTTATTATTATTGAATCCTCTTGAATCCAATATGACTGGCTAAAGTAGGGGCCTACGTATGACGAAAGTATGCCCAAACCTCACTCATAGTTTTCGGCGTCGATGAGATGAATAGCGACACTGTTGATGCAGTACAAGTAGTAGTTGAGGAGTTTTTTTTTTTTTTTTTTTTTTTTTAAGAAAAAGGAACATTTCCATTTTAGTTGCTCAGTGAGCACATCTGTTTTCTCGTTTATTTCACAAAGGCCTTTCGATATATATCCAATAGTTTTCTTTGATAAAGGTGTGTTATGCTTCAAAGAAACTACTGCAGATATCGAAAGCCGTTGGAGAAATGAACCAGAAAGCACAAACATGCTCACTAAGCGACCAAAGTTGAAATATTCCCTTTGGGGGTGGGAGTGGGGAACTTCTTAGTTGCTGTAGTCCAAGACCGGGGCAGGTCGGGGGTATGCAAGACCAAGACCGGGGGAGGTCGGGGGTATGGAAGACCATAGTAGTCTTCGTGCTGATCTTGTTTTGCTTATCACTAGAAATGATATAGTTTCGCTACTTTTCAAGATACAAAGGTGCTTCTGGGCTATACTTATCATGTTTCTGAAGGTGACATTGTCACGATTTTTTTGATACTATACGACAAAATGATGATGAATATCAGTAAGTATCATGTTTTTTCTTTAAAAAAATATATTAAATGTTCGAGACCTTTTTAGTACTAACTGGAAAACAAGAACAATTCCTCCCTCAAACAAGCGCGGAGAGCTATGTTCATACGCTCCTGGCTCATAAAATAAAGTAAAAACGAAATTAGTATATTTCATGTAGACATTATAATAATTTTTAAAACAGTAATTTTGACAAAACGGTAATAAAATTGATATTCGCTATATTCACTAACCATATTTATGACGACCAGTACTTGGACAATGGACAATGTATCTACAAATTTTGGTGATTACACTGTTCTTGTTTGCCTATTATTTTTAAGACATCACCGAACTCACTTTGGCCAAAAATAAGAAACGACCTACTTCTCAATTTCTATGCTAACGATTGCATAGACCTACAAATCTGCAATGATTGAAATAAATCAGTTTGATATTTTTTTCTCTTTCAGCAGCGTCCAGCTCCAAAGTAGGCATTGATCAAGATACGTTTACAGAAAATTCTTTCGATCTTCGGCGTGAGGAATTACCTCTAAAATGTTCTGTTTATTATTTTCTCAAAATATTGTATACGTCGGATTCACACGATGTCACATTTTGAAACATGATAAAGAAACAAGTATTTGAATACTGGGTCCAATTGCTTCAGACTACGAAATTCCTCCCCGACTGCTTCAGGCCTTTCTTTTATTCTTTACTATACAGCGGGGGGAAGGGGCTCGGTGGTAGAGCGCTCACCTCTGGTACTAAGGTTCTTTTTACACGAAGCAGCCATGGTCGCGCCACCAGAAATTTTGGTGGCGCTTATCGTTTAATGTCCCTTTTCACACAAAGCCACCACGTTTTCATGTTTCCAAAATGAATAAATTAGCTTAGAAATGCATATAATCTGTGTTAACCAGTTATAGCCCGTCACCGGGAAAAAGACGTTCCTTTCGACTGAAAATGAATGGGCTCGTAGTAGGTTGAAACTACGTACTCATAGCTGAACGACACATCGGAGGAAAGAATAGGGACTACGCCCCCATGGTACAGATCTGTCCCCATACCCCCAGGGGCTGCGCCTCCATAGGGTAAGTTTGCCCCTTTTATTGTAACACACTCGTGATGGTGCATCTAGATACCAAAATTTCGTTTTCTAGCTTCAGTGATTTGAAAAATTTGTTTTTGGGTGGCCATTTTGGATTAATGATGGCGACTTTTTAACATGGTTGCTTCGTGTAAAAAGGATCTTAGTACCAGAGGTGAGCGCTCTACCACCGATTGTTGTGATCACTCGTAATAGTACACCTTGATACCAAATTTGATTTATCTTGCTCGAACGGTTTGGAAAATGGTTTCTGGGCAGCCATTTTGAAACCAAGATGGCTACACTTTCAAAATGTTTTAATATGTTTCTAAACTAGTCTTGATAATACACCTTTACGCCAAATTTCGTATCTGCAGCTCAGTGTTGAAAATGAATTTTTGGGATCTGACATTTAGGATCCAAGATATCGTCTTTTGAGACTTTTGTAATATTTTCGTAACCTACTGGTGATGATGTACCTTCATACCAAATTTGGTTTTAATAGCTCCAGCCGTTTAGGCTGTGTAACGCCTACTCAAAACATCCGTTTTTTAGGTGAGACATATTTACTTTTATCACTAAATTTGTATTGAAATTCCCCCCGGGAGAAATGTTCTGAAATCATCACTGGACATTGGCTATGCAAGTTCATTATCTAATTATGTTCAAAATAAACTTAGTAATTGTTTCAATCATCGCAACTTCCTGTCATATCTGAAACCGGTTCGCCACCCGAGTTGTCTTAACTTTTTGCTACTTCTTTTATCATTCCATCTCTCTGTAGTTGAAAGAAAAAAGTCTTGTTTTGAAGTATGGCTTATCAGTCATCTGATCTATACAACTTGAGCGAGTACATTGTCGCTCGAAGAGGCGGACCGCGGAATGGACATTCCAGCCCAAGTTGTGAAAATCTAACTGTTGCCATTTTTTTAAAGTCAAAAACCTTAGCTGAATTATTAGATATATATTGAAAATGTGAGACATACTATTCATAGACATTAGCCTCCTCTAGATGTGGGCAAACCTTGAAGTTTGTAACATTAAAAATAAGGGAGAAAATTGTAAAACAAAAACAAAACAAAAACATTGCAATGCTTTTTAAATGGGATAACGTTCGAGGGAGTTTAGAATGCCAGAACACCTTAAGTGTCAGATTAGTGAAAGAAACAGCGTCAAGGTTTGTACTTGTCTGTACGTCAAGCAGAGATTCCAACTGTTGCCAACCGAGTCACTGTGACTCACGAAGCAATGGATCCCGTACGCGCTGAACAATTTATTGACGAAATAAAGAAGAGAAAAGCGAAAGCAATTTGGGATGTGTCATCCGAGGAATACAAAGGACAGAAATTCAAAATAAACTTCAGTGGATTGAAGTATGTAGTTTATAGGATGTCCATCTTCTTTTCCGTCTTTTCTCTGGAACCTGATTATACACAACATCAGTGCTCGAAGTGGAAAACCTGAGGAAGTGGTATGTTTCAGTACAGTTCAGAATAAGCATACCCCCTTTGTTATTCGGTACGTGAAGGAAGCAATAAGAGGTAGGGGGCAGTGTGCCAATTGACGGGGGGAAGTGCCAGGGATCCCCCCCCCCCGACAAAAAATTATCCCCCTCTGGAGAAGAAATTTTCATCCCTAACAGGAATAACCCCCCCCCCCCCATTCTAAATTTTTTTGCTGCTATTATCCGAGCAATTTTTCGTGAACAAACACAACTACAAGACATCCGAAACGGCTTGCATTGGATTGAATGAAAAGGTTGAGCTCATGTCTGAATTCCACAATGCGTCGTTTAATTATTATTGTGAACTGGAATTCTCCCCCTCCCTTTCCCTATGCGTCACAAAAGGCGAACATTCTTTTGTGTACATCAAATCATAAGTGCTTGAAAGGGTGTGCGAGAGGGTGAACTTCCATCCCCCTCCCCAACCCTGACATTAATCAAGAATTGTAAGAACATTGATATTTACAGCTTAGTTCTCAGAACTTATATTAAGTTCATCGAAAATAGGTAATTCTACAAATTCTTCTTAGCCTGACCGGTCTCCCCCCCCCCCACCTAACTACGGCCCTGGTTGTAAGTTATAGACCATGGCCATAAAAAAACAAGTGAAAGTGTACGTACAGTAGTACCAGTACTATAAAAGTTTGAATCTCGTTCATCATCTCCTTATCAGCAGGTTGTGGCCTTTAGGGATCACTAAAGTTGCAGAATCCCTCGGTATCAGGTAAATACGGGTAAAACTTTGGTATTGACTAAAAGATTTCATGACCCCTTAAAGCAAACCAAAGAAACCATGGCTTGGTAGATGGCGAATAATTTGATCTCGCGATTCCAAGTCGAGCATTTTCATATGGTATTTTCCTCAGTCACACCAGACAAATGTCGGGATGTTACCTTCAACCTATACCCTGACCTACTACTTCCCGTGTCCTTTCCCCTACTCTATCCTGGTCCATGTCATAGATGCGTAAAGGCCATAAATGAACTCCATTCAATTTCAAGTCGAGCACGATTTCGATCAACTACCTTCATCTCCTTGAAGGTGAAGCGTTCATTTTGTTTCTTCATGAAGAAGAGTGTCTAATCAGGTCACTTTGGTATTGAATTGCTTCAAGATAGAGCAAGATACAAGGCATATTTACTGTATTTCTTATAATTCGGTTACTTAAGCATAGAGAAGCATACACATAGAATCAAAATGTCTGCTCATTTCCTTCGTGGTTCGAAAAACTTTTTTCCTCAGCGGCAGATGGCTCTGACCTCAAAGAGCTTATTTTCTCAAAGTAAACTGAAGTGTGATTAGTAATTTCCTGTTAGTTGAAAATTGGCAGTACGAACCAATCATAAGCTTTAATTTATCAGGATGGTTAGGAAAATAAGCTATTGAACTCAAGAGACATCTATCGGTTAAAACAGAAACTTCTTCGAAGTCAGAATGAAAGACCAAAATATATAACGCATGCTACCTTTCTGTGTGGTTATAGCACGTTAGCAAAACAGCTTGTTAAAAACACTCGCATAGATTTAAAAATGTGTTTAAAATATGTTCAAATAACGATCGAAGGTGAAAAAGTACCGAAGTGTTCGAAAGTTAACATATTTTCAGTGAAGTATTTTTTCTAACATTATAACCAGCTAAGAGAGAAACAATACTGAGTTCGGTATTTCTTTGAAACTGGTTGGCACAAACCAATTCTTCTTCTCGAGGCATCTTGTTTCCACCTTCTCTTCGGAGGAGAATCACGATTTACGATGAACATGACATGGACTGTTGGTCACCAACAACAAACTGAACTGTTCCAGAACGGCTGATTCTCAGATCACTTTTTTTTTCTTCTCATTTCTTCTGTCCCCTCTTTTTTTTTTTTCTCGTTTCCAAAGGTTCTGTTTTCGAAGTTGGGAAATAGGTGGCACCAGAGAGCAACAAACACCATACAGAAAAGAAATAGCAACGAACGGACTAATACAGTTCAAACGCTGCTAAATTTTGTCTTACTATTAACAGAATTTAATGTCAATTATTGACATTTATCCCACTTTGTGACAAATTATGAGGAGTACTTGCTTCGTCATGTGATTCTGTGAAAGCTACTTAAGAGAGAACAGTATTTACTACGTGGTCTTGTGATATATGTAATAGTGGATGTTATTAGATCTTAATATAGAATAATTATGCAAAATATATAAGAAGCTACTAATCAAGCAACTTCTAAAAGCTTTCTCTTCTCTTTGTATTTGTAATATTAGTACTGAACATTTTGTTATCTGTGTGCGAACTCAAGTTGAGAAATAGGTAGCGATGTTACAAGAGAAATGCATTAAACTAACCTTTATTTATAACAATTTTAAAAGTATCACATTTTGTAGCAGCTGTTCAATTTTGAGCGATTCCACGCGTCACGCACTGATATTTAGAATACGGTACACTTTTCGACGTTAATTGACTTATAACTTCTGTTATAATTGCAACAAAGGTTATTTCAGCACATCGTTGGATAGGGGAGGCATTGAAGAATACATTCCCAGTGAAAGAACACGTAATCAATAAGAATACTATATAATTATTTAATGTTAAAGTTGTCTTCACGCATTGACATTTTTCCAACCCGCACATACATTTGCCCCCAAATTCTCTGAATCCCCCCCCCCACTAAAAAGAAAAATAATCATATTCAAGATGAATGTGTTAAGTTTAATTTCCATTTTTTTTAAAAAAAAAAATCCAGAATGTATTAATATAATAAGCGTATAGGAGGAAAAACACAGCATCACGCACTGACATCTGTGAATTATTAGATGAATTTGCATTGTAAGTATTGCTTTATTTTTTGTACATTCTGATAGAAATAAATTAACTGATTCAATTACAGATCCTAGATAAAATATCACTATAAAATATAATGCGTGACCAAAATTTTTATGTTCCAAAAATTAAAAATTTTAAATCAATATTAGAGCGGTTCCACGAATAAGTGAAGCCCTGTAGTAAAAAGTCAAACATACAGTGAACATTTCGTAGATTAGTGCAATCAGCTCTTGGAAGGTACCCAGAGCAGCAAGTACGGGATGGCAAAGGGTGCACGTGCCTTCCAGGGATTCCGTCAGGATTTTCAGTTTGAGGGGTGTAAAGCAAGAAATGGAGGGTGTAAGTGCGGTTTTCCACAGTCTCTATCGTTTTCGACCGTAAAAATTAAGTTGAGGGTGCGCTCGAGAATTTATTTAATAATAAATAAATAAATAATAATAAATAATTTATTTACGGGCTGGCAAGTATTATAATTTAAACTCGATTGCATGATCATGTCAGTATGTCAGGCTCTTTTTACCTTCCTATATGCTGTTACTACCTACAACTTGATCTTGTTTTAATAAAAATAAAACGTCAAACATTCCCTATTAAGTAGTACATTAAAGAGTTCTGTTGGGCCCATGCTTTCAGAGAGTTTGGGAAATGTATATCAAAGTGTAAGTGCTGGTTATGAAAATGTCAGTGCGTGACGGTAACTTTAATATTATTTAATAAATAATATTTTAAATATAAACGTGTTATTTAATCGAGAACGTGATCCCCAGTACTCCTGCTAGCATATTCATATGTCCAATTTGCATTTTTGAACCTCTCGGAAGATATACCGCAATTACAATCGAAAAGTATATTCTGCATTTTTGCATTTTTCTAGAGAGTAAAAAATACTTGTATATAACGGCCTGTACCTCTAAATATATAGTGAAATCTGTTTTATAATCTGAACAATAGATGTCGCCGCACACAAAGAAAAAGATAACAGAAAAATTTAAGCTAATAACGAAGATACTAATTTTTTATTAGCAGAAATACGGCACACTTCTTTTCTTGAGACAAGATTCAGTTCTCTGTTCTCTTCTTAACTATATTTTGACTTTAACTTAAACGCTATCTCTAATTCCCGCTTAAAGAATTATTAGACCTTGGACCAGTTCTTTGTTACAAGATTAATATTGTAATTACAAGTTAATATTGTTAAGTAATTGATAAATTATGGAAGGCGTCATTGGTTTCATTGGAGGACTACGCTAGTAAAGTACTTTACAAAACTGAAAAATTATGAAAAATAAAATGTAATACTCATTTCTTGCTATAAATTGATTTCACTAGTTGCGATATCTATTACGTCATTGGCTTAATACTGTTACAATATACCTGCAATCCTGCATATTAAAATTTGAAGGAGTCAGATAGAAACAGTTTAGAAATTCGCTTGGTGTCCGGTACCGGTACCGAATTACCAATATTTATGGATATGGTTAAAGTGCTCGGGGTTAGTTTCTAAAAAATGTAGTAGCCATATAGGTACTATTGCGTCATTCGCTGACATTTCTAAATTCTATCTACTAGACCACGGGACCGGGATGAGAATTCTTGTTTATGGAGAACCTGTTTAAGTTGGGGACCTTTTACTTGTAATCCACTCCAGTGCCTCTTAATCCTATTGAATAGATCATTGATTTTTATGAAGATCACGCCCTATAATACAACACAATCAATAAAATTACTATTAGTGATGACAACTTGTAAAAGGCGGACTGCACGCGTGGGAGTTATATGCGACAACAGAGTTAGAATTTTATGGCCAGGCTCTAACGAGATTACACTCATATGGAAAAGAGGGTGGCAATGGACTCCTGCTAACATTTTCACAGTAAATTCGACGTGAAATGACTGCTGGTAGCAGACGTTTACGATCTGACGCTTTCATGAACCACACAAATTACTCCCTTTCTCCTTCCAGAGGTAAAACTCATTCCTCTTTTGTATACCCCCCCTCATCCTGTTCTACACACACATACATATATCTTTTGATAGTTTTCTAATATTCCATTTTAGTGAATGGTTAGCCGATAGTGGGAGGCAGTTTAATGACTATGTTCGACACTAGTCATCATCGCAGAATAACGAGTCCCTCTTGCATCCCAGAAATTGATTGCGTGGATAGATACCAATCTTCTCGTGAACAATAGAACTCCAGCGTTTCCCACCCCGTCCCGTCCATCCCCGAAGCATAATCAAGCACGTATAACACTCTTGTGATACGTCTATTGTCATAGTCTAGAGAGGAGGGGGGACAAGACAGAGCGACGCAAAACAGAGCAAGCAGAATTCTGTACAGTCTATTGACTTTGCTGTATTGAAATACACTGACGAAACATGTTGAAAACATAGAATGCAATTATGAGGTAGTTTCAACATATACATTCCAAAAGAGAAGATAGGGTAAAAGAATTTTAAAACGGTAGGTTTATTTTTAAAAAAAAGTTTTCTGTGGAATGTGAAAGAATTTTAAAGTGATGGATTTAGTTCAATATGGAAAAAAGTTTTTTTCTGGGGGAGTGTAAAAGAATTTTAAAAAGATGGATTTAGTTCAATATGAAAAAAAGGTTTTTCTGGCGGAGTGTAAAAGAATTTTAAAATGATGGATTTAGTTCAATATGATAAAAAGGTTTTCCTGTGGGAGTATAAAAGAATTTTAAAATGATGGATTTAGTTCAATATGAAAAAAAGTTCTTTCTGAGGGGGGTGTAAAAGAATTTTAAAACGGTGTGTTTAGTTCAATAAGAAAAAGGTTGTTTTTTTCGGAGTGTAAAAGAATTTTAAAATGATGTAGTCAAAGACTGCATTTTCAAAAATTAAGTGTTTCTTCTAAATATGTTTGTCATATAAGAATATCCGGACAAAAGTAGATTTTGTAAGACCTTTTTTCTTTAAATAAATTTAATTAATTTTTTAAAATTAATTTGGCACATACATTTCATACTGATCACTTTAGAGCAACAGTTGTTATTTCAAATATTGGCGACCCACGATGTATACTCTTCTAAAGGGAAATCTGCTGCCACGGTTTATTGTTATTTTACGCTTATGATGGAGCAGGACGTTACGTCATTTTTTAATCTCGAGATACAAATTGTATACCAAGCACATCGCTGTAACATTTATGTTTCAAAATATGTCATCGATGTCCGTATGGGTCATACAATACAAAAAGTGTTTCCGATCTGAACTTTTACGATTTTGTCAATGTAAAAATCGACGTTATTGTGCAAAACAAGTTTTACCTAAGCAAACCGAGTATAACATTGTAACATTTTCTCCTTTTGGGATTATAACACTTTCTCCTGAGGACATGTACAACATTTTTATGGAAGAAAGAATTATAATGAAGGCTCTAAATTCAAATCAATAGAGATCTTGTGTTACATTTATTATCATACATTCTGTGGATGCGTAGTGTACAATACACATAGTATGGTGCGTCATTGAACTGGTGAAAGCGACTTTGTATAGGGCAGCGTTCCGCAAACTGTGGTCCTCGAGGCCTTCACTTAAGCAGGCATAGGGTGGTTTGTTGAACCTACCAACTAATAAAACTGGTCTGCATTTGAAAATGATTTGCGGAACGCTGGGCACTTCGAATCCACCGATTATAACTTCTTCGCCAATGGATAAACTTACGTCTTAATTAATGATTTTTGAAGAGGTTCCTTACATCCAGGGAGTCTGGTAGGTCTCTGCGTGTCACCCTTTCAAATCGTCGATCATACATACCCAACTTAAATATTATTTATGTTAAAAATTTAGAAAACACCTGAAAAATTCTACTTACACACCCCTAACTTTCACTTTACACCCCGAAACTGAAAATCCTATTAGAATCCCTGCTTACATCATTGCACATTTAATGTAAACTGATCTTCTTATAAAATTCCTAAATGAATCCATCATATGAACCGGATCTGTCAACGGAACTGTCACTGGAACTATCACCGTAACTCTCACGAATTTTCAAAGTTGGTTTATCTTGGAAATCAAGAAGGGGTTCTTCCATGATACTGGAGTGCTACATTCGTCTCTCTCTCTCACTATATATATATATATATAT
>JAGDQP010000641.1:14462-107846 GCA_022664845.1 Lepisma saccharinum | reverse complement strand
ATATATATATAACATATCGAATTGAGACATATCTCCGTATTTGAAGAACGTTGAAAATGAATAGTATGCATATATAGAGGACAGAGAATATGTCATCATTATTTTGAGCCATTTTTAATCCATTACTGGATAAGGGCCTCTCTCATTTGGTCCCTTCACAAAAATCTCTGTCAGCTACGGTCCTCACCCATCCTGAAGAAGCTCATGATTTAATCTATTTATCTTGCATTTGTCGTATTAAAGATCGTTTTCTTGTCTCGGGGAATTCAACGTTGGACATATGCCGTCCATTTTCTTTCCCTCTTTTCTATCAATGCGATCAGCCCATCTCCACTTCATCTTCTTCATAGGTCTTGAAGAATTTCCCTATGTTCTTGATCCCCTTTGTTTGTGCTCGAAATCCATTCATTTTATTCCTATTCCTCCCACTTACTCCTAGCATGCATCTCTCCTATGGTCTTTATGTTACTCTTATGATTTAAAGTAGTTTTGCACATTCAATGGCCATGTTTCTCATCTTTTCGACATCATAGGACACTGATTAATTACGTATTACTCAAATTCAGAGACATTAGCCAACTTAAAATAAAGTTCAGCCTGCCCAGCATGCTCCAGGCCATTTTACACATTCTGTTTTCCTCAGTTACCTTGTCAATCGATATTTTCAGCTGTCCTCACTGTGTTCATTTATTACGCTATTGTCCTCACCGTGGTTTATTATTTCTCTTTTTACATCAACGGAGAATATGAATTTATTAACAAATATTTTCCCATTTAATTTATTAATAAAACTTGAAATTCTGAGAACTTTCTAATAGTCTCCTGTTTTAATAACATCTATGGATGTGTATGTGTTTTTGTGTGGGTATGTGTGTTAGTCGTCGCTAATTATTAGAATAGTGGAAGAAAGGGAACTGTCTGCGTTTTCCAATAAACAGAAACAAAAGGTCTTTTGTTGCAGAAAAGGGTACTGGAAACCGTACCACAGCAGCCTTCGATACTAAATGTAACCACAAAGCAATTTATAAATGTCTCCTCGGGCTTCTAACAGCAACGGAGACGTCTCGTTACAGAATAGCTTTGCAAGTGAATGTGTTGACAGCACGTGTATAGGTGTGTGTGTGTTCGTATGAGAGAGAGAGAGAGAGAGAGACAGACAGAGAGAGAGAGAAATAATGATGATGGAGTGTTCAATTATAGGAGTGGAAGACAGACTAAATACTTGTACGAAAACATGCAGAGCTACTGAAGTAATCATTATAAATTTAATGAGGGAACCAAAACCAATGGATTTTCCTTTTTAAAATCTATGCAAAAAATTATATTTTAGTGACGGAATTAAAATGAATGTTTCGAAAGGCACTGTCAACAATAAATCCTTTATTTTATATTGGCTGGTTGGGAGATAATTATTATTATTATGAATACCTTTGACACCATTTAACTTGGAAATTTTTCAAAGAATGGTTAAAAGCAACAATGTTTTTCTCAATTTATAAATGGCTTATTTTCTTTTTAATTATTATTTTTCTTTAACTATAAGACAGATGTTCGTTGCTTGGAAATACAGGATTTGAAGGAAATTGCTATTTTCGTTACCAGGTAGCAGAACATGTAACGTCAACATCAAACATCAAATTCCCCTACCGTTAGTTTCGAGAACTTGCTGAACAATTGAAAAACAAATGTAGACAGATATATATAGAGAAAAATAAAATCTTTTATACGAGTATGGTTTGTTTGTTGTGATTACTATTATATTCATGTTAACATGAACATTATTTTCTGTTGGCACCCACCCAATGCTCTCACTGTAAATCATATTTTTTTAAAAAAGATACGCGTAAACACATTTGTAATGCTTTTGATATGTAAAGCTAAATTTTTAAAGTTTTTATAAAGTTTTACTTTCTCGTAAATTTTTGTTCCAGGTAAAATTTTATAGATGCCAAGAGTAGCTATAAAAATGCAAGGCTTTTAAACAAAACTCTTCAAACAGAGTATGCCAACCTTATTTTATTATACCAGAGCAAGATATCTGGACCCCAAATTTTGATGCCGGGGTTTACAATATTTCCCTAAGTACCTACCATTCGTTTGATTTTAATTAACAAATTGTATTTCCTTATGCAATCCACATGGCATTTATGTCATTTGGGTTGTGTTTAATGAAGGATAAAATTATCTGCGTTTAGATAATTATATGTAAGGATGCGTTCAGAGATCCAAAAGGTAAAGATCCGTAAGGATGGTCAGTGCTGATATCGAGGCTAGAATCTTCCAAATGCGAACTCAACCACACTTTCCTCTTTCGAAGAAGTTCCTTTCGTCGCCGTTAGATCGTAGGATTGGTTCGTACTCCCATATTTAAGCCAACAGGAAACGCTGAACCAATCACATATTAGTTAACTAGCATCTTTAAGAAAATATGATATTAAGAACAGAGACATCTAACGGGGAGGGAAGAAAGCTTTTGGAAGTAAGGAGAAAATGCGTACACATATAAGTATTCAGGCTACTTCTTTATATACGGCTATCTACAATATAATAATGAGACTAGTAGTTAGCTTAGACTATTTCTGATTTTTAGGTATGTTTAGTAAAAATTATTCTATAGTGTTTGTAAAATTCTGTTTTTAATTTCTTGGAATACGATTTTTTTTGTTTTTAGAATATTACTACAAATTTACACACAACTAATTTCCTGATTTGGCTGACTTCTTCTTCTGAGGGAAATTTCTGATAACTTTAAGGTTAGTGTTAGGCAATGATCTCCAACAAAAGATGCCAGCACTACCATCGTATATTTATAATGTATTTTTAACGTTGCACGAAATTGCAATGCTGCTCCAACAAATTCAAGGCTACAGAGTTCAAAACTTTGAAAGAAGAAATTCCATAAAGATTTCTATCCAAGCCGAAATGTTTATTTCCGTTTTTCTTCATTGTTGAAATCGCTTGAGTGAATATACAAACCTATACAATGAACAACAAAGTAAAGAATCGACAAGGTTTTGAATTCTTGAATTGGTTATGAACTTCCTTCACTGAAAGGTTGAACTCTCTAGGCTTGAATTTGTAGGAGCAGCATTGCAATTTCGTACAACGCTTACATTAGAAATATACTGAGATAGTGCTTCCATCTAGTGTTAGAGATCCTTGCTGAAACTAACCTTAACAGTAAAGTGTCTCTTCCCTTTAATATTAGCTAGGCATTAAACTTATCCCTAAAAAACATGTACTTTCCCCGATAAATGGAAATCTGCCCTGGTTTGTCCAATCCCAAAATCTAATAATAGTAGAGACATTAATGATTTCAGGCCAATTGCAATATTACCACCTTTTGCAAAAGTATTTGAACAGATCTTATACAAGAGAATTGGTAATCATATTCAACCAGTTATTTCAACTAAGCAGCATGGCTTTGTTTCTCAGAAATCCACGGTAACAAACTTAGCACTTGTTACGGACTACATAGCAAATTCGATGGACGAAGGCAAGCAAGTTGATGTGATTTATATTGACTTTGAGAAATCATTTGACAGGGTTAATCACAATATATTACTGGAAAAATTAAATCACTATCACTTCTCACCCACTGTGATTAGGCTCCTCTATTCGTACTTAACAAATCGCAAGCAATCAGTTGTCTATAAAGAATACAAATTATACGAATATTATGCACTCTCAGGAGTTCCTCAAGGTTCAAACCTAGGACCTTTGTTATTCCTCTTATTTGTTAATAACCTTCCTGATTGTGTGCCTGATAATGAAAAATTGTTATTTGCAGATGACTTTAAAATATACACAAAAGTCAACTCTATCGGAGACTGCATAAGACTTCAGCAAAGCTTAGATAATATTGCAAACTGGTCTGCTATTAATCAACTTGGAGTCAACATAAGTAAATGTAAAGTATTATCATTTAATAGAAATAAAACCACTCATCAATTTGATTATTCCATTAATAAAATTGTACTAAACAGACCTACTGTAGTTAAGGATCTTGGTGTCAGTTTTGACTCGAAATTGACTTTTAACATACATGTTACAAATATAACAAATGAAGCCTTGAAGTTACTAGGATTCGTAATTAGGACGGGAAGAGAATTCAACAACATATCAACATTGGAAAAAAATTTACTATGCTTATGTTCGCTCCAAGGTAGAATATGCTTCTTCTATTTGTAATCCATATCAATTGAAACATTGCCAACAATTAGAGAAAATCCAATCAAAATTTCTTAAATTCCTGACTTTTAAAGAAACTCGAATCTACCCTGCTTATGAGTTACAATGCAGTCATTGAGAACTTTAATATTCAGAGCTTGGAACAAAGGCACAACATTGCTGATCTGTTATTTCTTCAAAAAAATGTTCAAAATAAGTTAGATTGTATGGATTTAGTTTCGACATTACAGTTTCGTGTCCCATCATCTAAAACTCGCGTTAATAATACTGGTCTCTTCCACTGTAAAAAGGCAAGAACCAATATCTTGATGAGGTCACCAATCTGGAGAATTTGTACTATATATAACCAACTCTGTACAGTTCACAATGATCTGGACGTATGCTATATGTCACCTAAAGAATTTAGAGAAGCCATTATCAATAAACTCTGTACAACTACTTTGTAAAGCTCAACACTATAATTAGGCCATTGCCTGTTGTGTTGTCACTAAATAAATAAATAAATAACCTTTTGTCATGCATGAAAAAAGTTCCAACCCATCTTGGTATCAGGAGTATCACGGTTTCAACCCGTCCCGGTTGGAATATGATGTAAACCGGAAGAAATTTCACATTAAAAGCAGCTTACCACAACAACCTTGAGCCTTCTTATGTTTTGTATTCACTGAAGATTTTCATGACTTGACCTGTGAAAAGAAATACAGTATGCTTTCAAATCGATACGGAAGGTCGGTCTGCGTACATGTGTCCAATCTTGAATCGTCTCCCCTGCTCACAGGATGGGTGAACCGGGTGGTTAAAAGCGCAGGAAAAAGCTAGTTGCCTCTGTAATAGGGAGTCACTTGGGAGGGATGAGTAGGCTAGTTGCACTTTTCCACGCTAACATTTGGTGTCTAAAATTAAAAAAACCAGTGCAGAAACATGGATACGCATTGGGTTAAACGACTATGAAGAACATATTTAATCGGCATAAAAACCAAGAGTTATCAGCAATTCAATCACCCACAAAGGGGGACTAGGAAGCGAGCGTGTATTGCAATGACGCCGCCTGTGTCTCATAGGTCCTCCAGAAAAAAATCCCCTCCGCAACGTGTGATGGCCACACGACTTCACGTGGCACAGTCAACTGTGAACCACAACCTGCCTGAGAAGTTGAATCTCCATAAGATCTTTAAAAGTCGTGGACTTTACCTAAAAGTATGGCTCATCGGTGTAAGAGCATGACCAACAGCTCTTGTCTACGAACGCTATCTATCCAGAGGTAAGGTGGAAGTACGTGACTACACTAGATGAGGCATGGGTGTGGCAAAATTCGAGCCATCAGTTACAATTCACGCGATGCAAAATTCCTCCTGGGTTCATCCGTCATTGCAAAGCAACTTTCTCGAAGGGATTTATGGTTATTACGGGATACTGCTACCAAGGCAAGTTAACTATTCGTTAGGTTCCTAAAAACTGTAAAATCAACTCTGCCCTTTTTCAGCAACATATCCTGACCCCAATTTATACAGACGATCTGCCTCCTTTGTATGAAAATGCTTCATCCCGTAACTTTCTGCAACAGATAGCGCAAGACAGCGGCGTTCAGGCTATTTCATTTCACGATATACCGGTGAAGTCACCAGATGCCAGTTCTACGGATTTCTGCGCGTTTGGCCCACTGAAAAGGGCACCCTTCGAGGCCTGTGGAAACCCGTGAGGAGGAGTGGCAGAGGATTCCACATCCTGTACTTTGTCGTAGCCTTCTAGAATGGACGTTACGGTGCAGGATTATTGCCAAGACACATGGTGATCAAACTGAGGCCAACCGATGGTGGTCCGTGGATTTTCGTAAGATAGGTACTAGTTCAAAGTTGGACAAATGTACGCCATCGACCTTCTTTATGGCTTCGAATGCACTCAAGACGAGAAGTCAATTCTGAAGTGTTATGATTGCTGAACTAGATTATAACCCATGATTTGAGATAGAATATTTGTTGTTTCCTATCGGCCCTGCTATAGCTGTCAGTATCGGGCCCTCTATAGGTATTCGCTTTCTTTATTTTGATCGGTGGTGCAGAGTCTTCCGACTTACATCATCGAGCAATGGGAATGTTGTTCACTGTTCTCGTGAATATACACACACCCCTGTCCTAGGCGTACCGCGCTTCAATAGTAGCGACGGGAGCAAAAAGAAAGGGGATGTTTTATGGCGGTACAAGAAAACAAGCAGATGACAGGGAATAACAAAATCTACTTTACTTCGGTTTATAAATCTTTTAGTAGAAAAGGACCATTATCGTCCCGGTGACTCTCTTGCTGTCCCGGTAGCAACGCTACCGTGCTATGGAAGTTTTTCCGTGTATGCCTTTTTGTATCACTCAAATGTCTCTCTGAAACAAAGACGAATCGTACCGGAATAGGTTACTATATCGTATAATGATCGTAATTTTAAATTGTTATATTACAATGGATTATTATATTTCTGTTTCGATAGTACTTGTAATTAATTGGAAGAGATAAGTATTTTAAATCTCTCATAAACAAAAAAAAATGAGGAAGTTATATTAATGAGAGCAGCTTTTGTTTCAAGCTTTTGTTATAGTTTTAGTTGGAGTGATTCCATGTTCTATTGTATACAAAGTTCGTTGCTATAGTTTCGGAAATAGTGTTTTGGATAATTACTAGAAAAGCAAAATTTGAATAGGAAAAAAGGAAATCAATCTGCAAGTGAACATTTGTCATGACAAACAGTTAATAGGTAAGTTTCTTTATTTTGTGAATAGGATGGAAGGGGTTAGCCATTTGTATTTGTTTGCTTGTGGCCTAGGCAGATCAGGTGAATGGGTGTTTTATGTATAGGAGCGTGCGCGCGTGGGTGTGTGTGTGACAGAGTGAGAAATAGAGAGCGGGAGAGAGAATATGAATGAACGATCGAGTCACACACACACATACAAATATAGAAAGATAAAAAAGAACACACAGAGAGCGACAGAGAAAGGAAGATATGCATATTGGAAGACTATAGAATGCTGCAGCCGTCATGCAATTATGCGGTATTCAACCGTTCATAACATCGCATTAGGCGTGGTCATAAATGAACCAAAAAAGCTCTGATGACAGGCTTCAAACTGAAGTGAAGCAGCTTGTTATGGTCAGGATACTAACCATACAAAAACATATGACGTTTTTCTCTTGTTTTTTTTTAAATTATATTTCTTCTAAAGAGGACATTTTTAACTCATCTTTCAGTTGACAAAACCTGTCTATTTTTCTTGTCACTAAAATTACAAAATATATATTTTGAACATTGAAAATAAATTTCATTTTTATAAGTGACTAGCCAAAGTACCGTTGGTGCGGGGGTGAGTATCACGTTGGCAACACTAAGTCGTAATATTACTACTACAAATATTATTACTGCAAATACTAATACTACAACTACTACAACAATACTACTGATACAATTGCTACTATTTCTTCTTCTTCTTCTTCTACTACTACTACTACAAGTAATACTGCTACTACTACTAATGCTACAAATAATACTGTAACAACTACTACTGTTACTATTAATACTACTGCAACCACTAATGCTTTTACAACATTAAATTATTAATATCATCACATATAATCTAAATATTTTTGGTTTGCAACAATCAAAATTTAAACTTATTAATTTATTGCTGACTTAAAAATTGCAACAATGTATTTATATCATTGTTATAAACAATGAAATGACTTGGCATTAATTAGGTTGCGGCACAGTCACTTCCGGTGGCTTAAAATACCTCTAGTTTCTGCTCCTGGATCCCAAGGAACACATATGTAAAATCAATGCAGGTATGTAAATTTGTATCGTGCTCAAACAAACAATAAACACGCAAACATTAGGTTTTTATATAGTTAGATTATTGTTGTTCTTTTAATTCGTTATAATTGCCTTAAAGATTTGTTTACATATTTAAATAAACTCCGTTGCTAATTTCATCGCTGTTTTCACGAAGAAACGAATGTTCAAAAATCATTTTTTTATTATTGTTATTTCTGTACTTGAATAAGAATATACTGAACCTAATTCTCACGAAGCGACGAATGTCTACGTATATTGGTTCAAAAGATACAGCAACCACAGTACGATGAATGGGTTCTAATTATTATATGAAGTTATTTTTAACGAAAAGGCGAATGTACATTCGTCATTTCGTGAGAACGGAGATTTCGTAGCTTCGTGAAAACAGGGACGATTTGTGAAGTCACGAACCAATTTAAGGACAGAAACTCATACCACTGAGGACTTCAATGTCGGTATAATTACTGTTAAATTTTACGATAGTTAAAAATGATTTGAAGAGTAGGAGCTTTTCCTAAGAACGGGAACTACAGTTTTTGTTAAAGTGGAATACGAGACACTTCATTCAATGAACCCCTAAGGGGTTTAAGTCTAGGCGCACTGAAAGCGAGCGTGCTAACCTCTCGACTCACAGCTTCGGATTTTCTGCTCGTCCGAGAAGGCAACTGACCTTCATTAATCATTGAGGATGATTGTAAGGGTATAAGTGTTATCCCAAAAATATTTCATTCATTCAAATTTCATCCAGACTACCAGTTTGGAAAGATCGCTGCTCTCAGGGAAGATTGAGAACTACCAAACTCTCCTTGGTCACAATACAGTTAAAGGAATCTTGCTCCGGTCATGTCAGTGGCTGCTGGTACTTTACTGATATGGGGGTTACGGTAACAGATAAAAATAATACCGTGACCGAAATGCTCTCTGTTCGGATGGCAGTGCTTCTTTCAAGGAAAGGACTGGAAGCAAATTGTCCCCTGAGCACGAGTAAATCCCCCGGGGGATCAAAAATACGCCCCTACACATGTACAAACACGCCAAAGGTGTTTTTCTGAAAAGAAACACTGCTAGAAGAGACCTTGTTTGCTTCACCTCTTGATTCACTAGCATTAAACATCTAAAGCTAAATAAAGGTTACCACATTTAGTGAAAAAAAATTGAGTTGGCAAACTGTGACAGCGACGAAATAGAGGGAGATGTTCCTCCTAAGGAAATAATAAAACAATCTTCCTCTACACTGCAAAGAAAGGCAGTTAGTTACCCATCCGTGTACCTGTGATGGAACTAAGGCAAAGTGTGCCTTAGTTCCTATGTCCTTTTTGGTAGAAGGTGCTGCACAGCTTTTAGCGGCGTTAAGCTGGCGTTACTGATTTCAGTTACTATTTCAACAACGTAAAAGTTTTTTTCTGTGTGTCATTTCTGCTGAAAGTATGCTTTACTTACGCTAACTTCATTTAGCGGCCCATAGATCCCCCCCACCCACAAAAAAAATAGTTCCTTTAACGGCATAAAAATATGCAATGAAAATTGCTCATTTTGCCAACTGTTTTATTAATATAAAAACTAAAGCAATGAGGAAAATAATATATTTATTACACGATAAATAAATAATAATGGATCACTATATGTTTATTAGTTTATGCAAACAGTTTATTTTTTTAAATAAGTACAAATAGAATTCCACTAACTTGTAAGCAAATAGTCTTGATAACAGTTTAATAACATAATCTAATTCATAGCGCCAATAATTAAAAAACTAGAGTACATAATAAGAATTTATTAGAATAAATATTCTGAAAGCAAAAGCTCCTACATAAAAAAATAGGAAATATCATGAGCCCCAGAGCGACTGTAAAGCCATCTATTAGGAAGCAGAGTAACTTTCAATCATTCAGCAAAAGTAGTAGCGATTTTCCAGAAATATTGGACAACATAAAATTATAATCATGCACGGCATTTTTTTTAAAAATGAAGTTGTTATGTAATATTCCTAATGTGTCAGAAGTCGAGTTCATTCCGTAGGCAGAAAAAGCGTTAAAATTAGCTACTGTTAAAATTAGTGCTTTAATTAAAAGCCAACGAACTCATATATTATTTTGATTTATACGCTTGAACAAATATTTATCTTCCTTTTCCAAGTTTCGGTTCTTGATTAAGGTCACGTCCGTAATGTCTTGTTTTTTTTTCTTACCCTCTCTGTATTTAAAAATTCCAAATTAAACATCTTTCTCTTTTTTTCTCTTCCCTGCATCCATCTCATTACGCCGTTCTCTGAAATTACAAAACAGACCGAGATAATTTGGGAAAGAAGAAATAGTTTGCACCCACCTTTTGAGTATGTTATCCATCTACTCTTTTCACTGCATATACAACGTTGATGGGTGTTCAGCCCGGAGGTGACGTGAAGGATCCTGGCCAAGATGAGCTGATGGTGGTTTACAGTTGTCTTCCATGGTATTGGTATGACGTTCTAAAGATGGGACTAAGAGTTCAAAGTGGATTCCGAATCTTTGTATCCTCACCGGGTATCAAACTCGGCACCTCTCAGTAATAACGAGCGAGCGTTACCACTAACCCGCCAAGAATACTCATCCGTATGTAAAACTTGCTCAAAAGTTCCAACCTTTTTTGCTTTCTCCTCCGCTTTAAACCATGTGAACATGGTCGCCTCCAGCTACACGTAAACCAGTCAAAAGCAATAACATTATTCTCTTGAAGGTATATAATTTGGAAGACATAAGATATTATATAGATGTCCACTAACTTTAAGACATCAAATTCTGTTTGTAAACAAAGCAAGGAAAAATATAAGCTCTTTCCCTCCAGAGAGATATTAGGAAACGACAGAAGTAGGCTGTCAGTCAAAACCAAAGGACAAAGATGTAATATCACATCTCTCTCACTCTGACCATTAAAAGAGAAGTCACTTGCACAGCCTTGAAACCAAAAACTATCTGCTTTTTCCTCCAGAACATCATATCAAAGAGTGGACAACCACTTATGGAGCTGGACATTTTGTCGTTTTCAATGTCCTTCACTTCATGGGCGTCGTTGTCGCTGTTTCTTTGAATCCGTTGCTAGCTATTGATTGGCCAGTGCTTTTCCAGAAAGATAAAAAAAAAGAAAGAGGAAGAAAGAAGGATAGGACGCCTGCTTGGAGCACTTCCTTGCTAAGACGGAAAAGAACTGACCAAGCAAGGGGAGAATAAAATTGGGTGACAGGCGAAACATTGCTTGGATGACCTTAGATAGAAAAATACAACTATCTCAGAATGTTGTCTAAGTAGGGTTCGATTTGTAGGGGAAGATTGTTGGGATTTGATCATCTTTGTAAAAGTCTTTCCTGATTCTATTTTCCGAAATGTTTGCTTAGTCTGAGATATAAAAAGGGCGTAAAATATGGTATTGTACTACTCGGAAATTCTTCCTCCTATCTGGAAATTTCACCGACCGAACACTGCATCTAAGTACTTTCCGATGAAGACTGATGTTCTACCAATGAATACTTGGTTCTACTCGGAAGTAGGTCTATGTTCCGAAAGATCATACCGAGCGGCCGTAGCTCAGTTGGTAGAACGTTGGCTTAGCAATCGGAAAGTCCTTGGAACGATCCCAGCGGCGAACTATCCTGACTGAAGTTCTTCCACAGTTTTTCCTCAGCCACACCAGGCATATGCCAGATGGTACCTACAAAATAGGCCCTGGATGACTACATTTAACATCCTCTACTCCACCTTATCCCAACATGAGCCTGAGATGCCTAAAGGCCATAAATAAATAAATTCAAATTCAAACCGAAAGTCCATAGTGGTATGCCATGGCCTTCCATCGGATGAAGTTGATATTCTAAGAACGGATCTACAGTTTAAATTTGGCTCCAAGTTACCTGTGTCCCAAAAAATATAGGTAATGAGTAAGAGAAAAGTATGACATATATGTTTTTATTGTTTTCAATTCAATTCTCTAAATTATGTGGTGCAATTGGGCATACTATTGGACAGATTTAGGAGAAAACACTTTTTCACAAAAATGTATTCTGTAACTTTCTCCTAATGGAATATCTCTGGTGAAAATTGTGAAAAATATAAATCCGTTGACGTCAAACGATGAGATGACTTCAAATGGTTGTCAAGCAGGATTGGGCAACAACAACTCCTGAGCTTACACGGTGAAGAAAAACTGTCTCTCAAAAGTTTAAATAAGTTCTTAACTGTGTACCGAGAAACAATTTTCTGGGATCAGAAATGAGATGTTAACATTAATTGAAAAAAAAAAAGCATATCGATTTGAAATAAGACCATTGATCTTATTTTTAAACCGACATGTTCTCATCTTCAGTGATAGGAGAATGGTGATAACTTATTTCTAAGAAAATTGTTTCTCGCTGCACAGATAAGAACTTTTATTCTCGATCTTAAGAAACCATTTTTTTTTTACTGTGTTAATTAATGGATGAAACGAAATGGGAACACAATGACCATTTCATATTTCCCTCCTCCTCATAACCCATAAGAAAATATTCAACGGAGGATATTCATGTGTTAAATGAACAAGAAAATATTAGGATATCAAACCAAACTTTTCAAATTTTCTATTGACGACAAAAGTCATTGATATGTAACCGATCCAAACGTTAGGTGAAAAAAAAATAAAAAAAGTATATGGAATCTCGGTCCATAGAACAAAACGCACATCAACATTTCATACTTCGAAAGGAAAGAAGTGTTCTTTTTTCCCCCACTGTTGACGGAAGTGGAGATATAATATCGTCTGCTTCAAAGAACAAATATAGGATCCTTTTTTCTTATCTCCACCCTCTTGTGGTGTGAAATGTTTCTGTCTGGAAAGTTTACCAAAGATGCAAATAAGGCAAACGTAGAGGCAGGAATATATTGTAGCCTACTCTCGAAATCGCATATTACATTCTTCTTTCCGAAGACCGTACACATTACAATTGAATTTAATGCCTCTGTAACTGTGTTTTCCGGATATGATTCAAAAGAATTTTTTCAGCAGCTTTCTCTTTCTTTCTTTTTTTAATTACGGTTATAAGAGCAAGTCTAGAATTTAAATTTATTTATGGCTTTTAGACAACTATGGTTCAGGCCACGTAACAGCATGTAAATAGAACTTAAAACAATTTGAACATACCGTGTAATACTGGCAGAGATTGGTAGCATCTCTCCTATGCCAACATAAAGAATGATATAGTCTATCCTTCAAAGATGGTCTTGTTAGTCATATACGAGATCTGTCTGAAATTTAGAAATTTTTAAGACTGAGTTTTTTTAATTCCAGGTGTGGCAACACTGTAGCGACAGAAGAACTCCTAGACAAAAGCCACGCCCACAGTCTATGCCGAAATAAATTGCAACAGGCACTTGTGGTCGCGCAATCATTATTGTACCAGTACGTTTTGCAGAGGGCGTTTTTTAATATAAACGCTGTTTCGATTTCGATTTGTTTTTTCTAGCCAATATGGAAATCGCATCTCGTGTTTCTATTAGCAATTTAAAAAAATCGTAAACGAAGCTCATGAAAAGACGCTCTTACAGTGGGCTACATTTTTTTTAAGTTGTACGAGCATTTCTCTTGTCCATTTCTGTTACACACATACAGAACACAGCAGTGTTGCCAGATATAAGAGATTAAATGTACCTAATCCAAAACGAAAATTTCCCTGTTTCTCAATCGCATAACCTTCCCCGAAATTTTTATTTTTACGTAATATTAGCATAATTACAAGCGAAATAATATCTATTTTATGTGCTTTTGTAACACAAACTTACCCGGCATATTCTAAAAATTCAATGTATTAAAAAAATGGATTCATGCCTATTAATAACAATTGAAAATATTCATTCAGCGTTCGAATACAGATATGAAAGAACAAATTTATGGTATAGCTCTGTTAACATCATTTCATCATCATCATTTCTATATTGTAATGTTCCTTGTCTCCTAAACTGAATTGTTCTAAGTTTAAATAAGTCTGACTTTTTTTCTACCTGGAAAGTACTTTATAGATGATTTTAGACAGGTATAACTTACTTCAAATGCGTTCATTTTACTTTTAAGTGTTTAAGAAAGACTCCACTGTTTATTGGTCTAACCAGAAATATAGATCCAAAGCTCAGGTCGGAATATTGGACTCATAACCTTCACTTTTAGGCAAAACAAATGGCAAAGTAAGTTTCAGAATATAGTTGTATGAAGTTTTTTGAAATGCATTTAGGACAAGTGAATGTTGAAAAACGTAGCTTTTAACATTCAGATACAGTAGATGTAGATTTGTGAAATGTACCTACAATGTTGGATGCAGATGGTTAAAAATTCTTTATGTAATAATTGTGATCGAAATTGCCACGCGTAGGGAAAACAACCTACATGTGGGAATATTGTGTAAAGTACTTAAGGAATAAAAGTGGTTAACATAGTTAAAATTTAATCATTGAAAATGTATTAATGTAATTTGCGTCGAAAAATAGAAATAAATCCAATCGCCATGTTTGGGTAAGGTAGAGTAGGTCTGCATATTGGTTATACTTGTGCGATGCAGTGAACTTCATGATGTCAAACGAGATACTATTCACCTCAGAGCAAATAACTATATTCTTATGATGGGAATACGAAACTTTCGTCCCCGATCAGGAAAAATTATACGAAAACCTAGGTCACAATGAGCACCTTGCGTATATGTTCTCAGCCTTGTGGAAAGGCCAAAAATTAGTATCTAAGACCGACCAACCAATCTCTCCTTTTTAGCGTTGTTATTATGGCATAGGTCAGCCAAACTTTATATTATATCACACCTCTACATTATATACGTTAAACTGAATATCTCTCGCGTGTTTACTGATGTGCCCATCGTTGTTAAACATGGTTGCAGAATCACAAGTGTACACTTTGGCCAGTTGAAGCTCCCTCTCGAGATAGAATGTGGGCGGAGTATTTGACTTGACACACTTGTTACAGTTGTCATATCTACAAATGGAGTCACTACAACCTAAACATACCTCGTATATTTAAATATAACTGATCTTCTTTTTTTTATGTTCTTCCTTTGTAGTGTGTGGTGAAATATTAATAATGGAACGAACAACATTGTTCCGTAAGTTATCATACCGGTGTTTATACTGTAATAGTGACGATAATCATGAAAAAGTGTTCTGGTAAGTCGATGACCGGAAGAACCTTAAGCATGATCAACTGATGGGGGATCGCAATAGCCTCCAATTCAATGGACGTCCTTAACACGTAATCTACAGTTTAATCTGAACTCCCAACCAATATTTCTCACCGTGGATCAAAATCCGTCTTACTACAACGATGAACACAACCGTTCATCTTGTGAAATAGGTGATTTTTACGCTATATTTCTAGGTTATTCCAGTTTCTAGAGCTTAAGTGTGTCAAGTGTTGCGAAATTACATCCCTGGGCGAGTAAATAACTCAGGTAAACTGATGTATTGAAAAAAAAAGAACCTACGAGATTACAACAAAAAGTTAAGCAGATAATTTTTTTTATCAACACTATACCGTCGATTATCCTGTTATTTGCCCTAATAAAGACAAGTTTGGCCAGGTCTCACTATCAGGTATTCCACCAGGATTTTCAGTTGGGAGGGAGTAAAATAAAAATTGGGAGGGTGTAAGTGGAGGTTTTTTTTTTACGATTTCTATCGATTTCTGATCGTAAAAAAAAAAAAATAAAGTTGGAGGGTGCAGAATTGAGGCGGTGACACCCCATAGGAGGGGGATCTGACAGAATCACTGCTCTCTACGATCAAGTTGCAGGGATGACGGTAAATTATGAAATTTCATAATGAATCTACGCTGACGATACCCTCAGACAGTTATTTTACCCGCTATTAAACTCCAAACCATACTTTCCAACAGATAATATTCGAAAATGTTTTTGTCGGATATAAAAATAATGTCATGACTGTTAAATTTTGTCAATGACACAACAAAATTGACGCTATATAATATCATTCTACTGAAACTTTTCAATTGGATTGATTCAATTACACGTCAAAATTGTCCTTTTTTGAAAAAAACCTGTGACATAAAAGAAAATAAAAGTCTCCGAATGGGAAACAGCTTCTGTGAATACTTATTTTTCTTTTTAAAAAAAGGAACTACTACAGAATAGAAGATACACACAATCCTTAACATTTAGTTAAGTCTACACAAAGGGAATAAACGTTAAAAGGGGAGAAAAATGTTACGATAGAATTTTAGAACATTTTCTTCATTCGACTTATGGAAAAATATACCCTTTCATATATAAGAAAAGGGAATTGCCATAATAAAAATATTTAAACTACTATCATTGATTGATCAACACTTACAGTTAACTGCCTACAACTGAAAGGAAACATTGGAAATATGACACTCATAAATCCTTCTCCTTTGACACTAAAGCGCTGCAGATTTCTCAGAGAATATATCTCACAAGACGTCTCATTCATATATATATATTTGTAGGTATATCTCCGATTTACTGGCCACGTATGGTCCTTACAACTATGCGAGGCATAACGAATTCAATACTTTCAAAGAAAAGTAGGCTTATATGTATATTGAGTGGGAGAAATAGATCTGTAATGGAATTTTATCTTCCTTTCCATTTTTTTGTTACTGTTATTCATATAACTTCTATATAACTCTCTCTCTCTCTCTCTCTCTCTCTCTCTCTCTTTCTGTACGTCCATGTGGCCATCGCTTTCTCTCTCTCTTTTTTTTTCCTAATGGTTCTTTTGACTGCTAGAATAGAAAATCTTTTTTTCTTGTCTATTCAGAAATTCTCAACGATTCTAACTTTGAAAACTGTCCAAGGAACATGAAACGTCATGGATTTCTTTCCCATTTTCTTAAAAAAGAAAAAGAAAAAGAAAAAGGCAGGAAAAATTCGACAAGGCATGTGAAGCAATATTTATAAGATCTATGTGACCATTTCTCTGGACCATTTCCACAAGAAAGGAAGAAATAAAATAACCGAAATCCTTGGATGTGGGCGAGTATTCCTTTCTGCAGGGTACACAGCCAGTGCTTCTTGTATTGGATTTTCTTCTTTTGTAAAGTATGGTCATATATACGTATGACTGATGTTTTACTGAAAATCTTATATCTTTGTAGACATCTTATTACTCAAACACGAATGTTAGCCAAAATGGCTATTACAGTCGACTCTCGATTTACCGGGGGCGGCTTAACCGGTGCTTGCCAAAAAAAAGAAAAGATTTATATCTATCGCAAGAATCATCAGTAGGTACGCTAGAGAGAGAGAGAGAGAGAGAGAGAGCAGACGTGGAATTTGACAATGAGATTCGAGTTGACAACGACTTTTCAGGTCTTCCCCACCCTTCCCTCTTATCCAAACTTTTTTTTTAACAACCTGACTGCAGTTACAAATCCCTTCCTCACGTAACAGAACATTTCCTGTGTCCTGTCCCCAACCTAGTGCCCCTGTTACTTTCAGCATTAGGAACGTTTTTCTGTGCATTCCTGTTCTATTTTAAAGCGATAAATCACCCCGCTCCTACTTAATGCCTAACCATGTCTATTTTAGGAAAAGAAAAGTCGCGAAATAGTGCCTGAAAGAACAAGAAGGTATATCGTACGGTATTTCTGATATGTTGCGCATCTTTTTAAAAGTTCACTTCAGTCCTTCTCTTAAGCAGGTAGTTTACACACACAATGTCAACTTCTTAATGCTTGTCTGGCTTCTTAATAATGTATATTCATTATTTAGTGGTTATTTATGTTTCTCGTTTGTTTTTCCTGCCTTTGGATTAATCGTGATTTTGAATTAACCGCTGATATTTTCCGCTCTATTACCCTGGTAAATCGGGAGTCGACTGTATTTAGTGTTAGAAATGCTATAAAAAGGACTAGATTGAATTTTACGTTCGTGGTGTTAGGCGTGCTTACAGACACCTTACAAATAAACAATACTCTTTATCTTCAATTTATTTATTAAATGTATAATATCTATTTACCACTAATAAATTAAAAAGTTGTGATTGGAAATTATGTAAATTAGTAGGGTTTTTAAATCTTAATAGGAAGCTTACTATATAGACGGGTACAGTTTCAGAAAATAGTATTTTGGGTTACAGCTAAGCTCTGTCGTGTAACATAAATATTATCACTTTGCTGAGTATTGTATCTATGAACCATCCTGCATTGAATTAATACCTAGGAATTTTTCTTTACAAACATTATGCTGCGATAAATATAAAGACAAAGTAGTAGTATAATATTTGGGACATAACATGCTAAAAGGATTTTATATAAAGGTTGTAAGTAATACGAATAGCTTTTTTTTTTATGTACAGTCGAAACGACTATTGGTTTTAAGCACGATTCATAAACGATTATTTCAAAGTTAAACAGGGAGTAAAGTTTAGAAAATATATTGAAGCAAGAGTTAGTCTTGCCACACAACCACGTAATCTACATAATATGAACCATATACTATTTAACATATTATTTTGTTTGTTTTATATATTTATATCGTTTTAAATTGTTCTGAATAATAAGTTTTGAGGTCCATATATGATTTGGCCATATTTGTTAAGTTAATAAGGTGTTAATAGTATTTCTCAAAGCATTCGCTAACTTATCCTCTGAATTTCCAGCAACAAGCACATTAATGTCATCTGAAAATTGTACCCCACCACTTAGTTTCATATTGTCAAAGAGATCATTTATGTAAACTAAGAATAAAGTGGCCCCAAAATGGAGTCTTGTGGAACACCTTTATTTACTCTTTGAACAGTAGAAAGCAAAACTTGCACATCACTTTTTGAATGATTCGTCAATTATACTAGTTGCAATCTTTATTTAGAAACAATTTCAACCATTCAAATGCCTTACCTCTAATCCCGTACCTGCTTAATTCATTTAATAGAATCTTATGATCTATTGTGTCAAACGCTTTAGTGAGATCAGCAAAAAAAATTGCTTTGTATCTGTTATTTAGTATCTCCACGAGTCTCGTGATGAAAACGAATATAGCCGTGTTAGTAAACTTCTTAGTTTGAAAGTCATGCTGGTTTATGTATTTTAGAAAAGCAGATAATTTTGAGGGTTGCGAGAAATGTTGAGGATAATTTCTCATATATTGGAAGTAGATCGCGTTGAGTGTAGGTATGTTGAATGACGTTGGCGATTGTCATTTGGCCGACCTTGAAGAAACCGGAAGAGCAGCGAATGTGTATGAAATTCTTTGTCAAATTGCAGTAATTGCACGAAACTTTCCACAGAGGCCTTCGACATGTTCCATGAAGACTATGATATGAAATATGTAGAGCCGAACACAATATTTCTAATCAGGTCAAACCTCCAGTAAGTTGTAGGAAATTTGAAGGACGAGATCTCATTGTAAAAAAAAAACTTTGATAAACTTTATTTTATATGGGCCAGTCTAAGAAATCTCATTGTTAGTTACGCATTACACGAAAATAATGAAAGTGAGGAAAATTGATTTTCCAAGGTTCCCGGTTTAGGAGTAGGGGGTGTTAATCGTTTCCAGATATTTGCAACTTTGTTCTTTTTAGTTTAAAATGACATAGTGAGATAAACACAATAGAGACACATCTCCCTAGTGTCACTACCCATCGACAGTGTTGCCACAGATCTTTTCAGAAAGTCTAAAAAAACTACATTTTAGAAAAACATCACTAATAGCCCTGCACAAAACTTGAAAGCTTTAGAGAGAGACCATTTCTTTCTCTTCATCGATGATCAGCCTTTCGAGGTTTTCTAGTGACGTCGAGAAATGGGTTTTGTGCGAGAAATCGTCCGTTACCAAAATGGGTTTTGTGCAGGAATTTGATTTTTTCGATTCTGGCAACGCTTTTTACAGCTAATGATTGACGTTTTATTGGGTAATATCTTAAATTTTTATCACAGTGTTCAGGACTATATGCTTTAGTACAAGAGTGGTGTCTCTATGTTTTAGTTAAATAGTTACGCTCTAGGAAACATCGCTTTGCGTAACTCTTGAAATAAGTCAACAAGACGAAGCCGGTACAAAAAGTGGTATCCATTTTTTTTAAATTGCTAGATATTTTTAAAAAAATCTAAAAATGTTCTTGCTTTGTCAGGATTTTGAAACTTCAGAAGATACATGAAACCACAAAATACTCCTCCTCCTCCTCCTACTACTACTACTACTACTACTAACAATTATTATTTTGTGAACTACAGACTTATGCAGTTGGCTCACAGTTCTTGTAATGTGCGAGAGGTGCTGCGCGCGTGCGTCTGAATTGATTAAAGTGCTCTTCTGCGAACATTCTCCTTCGTTCCGGCGTCCAGTTTTAGCGTCGTCTACTGTCGGTTAAACCCCCATCTTCTGTAGGTTTTCTTTGCGTGCCGTTCTAAGTGAGTGTCATCATTTCGCAACCTCCATCACGGCAATCTACGCCTGTGCCAGGCTGCTTTTGTCCTCCAGGAGACCCACGACATGATACCAGAAACTTGGAACATTTTCTGCTAAGATCTCCGTCGTCGTCATCGTTGCTCCTCGCTTCTGTGGCACCGCCAGCTCCAGTGGAACCTTCAGCAGCTGCTGCGTCGCAATCTCATCCTGAAGCTTCTTGTTTGTCTTCAGTAGCGTTAAGTGACTCTCTGCACTTCACCTTTGATTCGCCTCAAGTGCTAGTGGTTCCCCCTGTGACTCTAACCTTCGGTGTCCCTCCTCGCTTCTCTTCTTCGACTGGTTTGCCCCATGCTCCTCCAGTACTGGATTCCACGTCAGTGTTTGCCACTATGGGTGATGAAGCGGTCAGACAATTAAGTGAAGTGATTCATTCTTTGCACCAAACCCTCCAACAACCACCTCCATTTACACAACCTGATCCAAATGCTCCACCTTTTGACGTCAAGGCTGCCATAGACTTTTTCTCACCAGAAAGTAGACCGTCAAGAACAAAAGGGACCACAACGAAATTTGCCACTTGAAAATCTCCTATCGTCTTTACGATCACCTCATAGCAGCAGAAAAGTGTTTCTTTCACGAGAGACTCCGTCTTCTCGTCATTGCCTTGCAATATAATTGACGCGTGGCCGCTGCTAACGTCTCCGCCACCACAGGTACGCAGTGGACTTTTTCGCTCCACATACTCGGCGCTGTCCGTCCCGAAGACGAAGAAAGAGGGACCTCCTACGTCCTCGTCCAAGTGATCAAGTCGTCGAATTCTGGCAAGATCCTTTTGATCAACCCATTGATTACGTTGATGCTGTCCCGCAACCACGAATGCAGTTACCGGATCCCTTAGCTGGTCTTCTTCAGGATTTTCATCTTCAACCAGAAGACATACGCTGGCCTCCAGACGAGCCCCGTATTTTGTTTCTGTATCTCGCTCAAATCCAGCGTATGGACGTGCTCCAAGATCTACGGATACAGGAACCATGGTATTTTCTCCCGGATGAGTGGGACTTTCGGAGAGAACTCATCGTTGACTTAAGTGAAGTGATCCATCGCCCTGATGTTCAACCGCCTGTTGAGGATAATGATGGGGGGCCACCCCCGGAACCTGCTTCAGGAGACCTCAGGGGAAGATGACGGTTCTTTGCCTGCGATGTTTCAGATGTCCAAGTGTTATGATCCAGACACTGTCAAACCCTTCTAGGCACCGGGATCGCTCAGCTTCAGTTCTCCTCTGTACCTTACACCGCCCGTAACTTGTTCCTGTGATATACGCGGCTCTCGACGCTCGTTTCTCCCGGTGTTTCGTGATATGTGCAGTGTCGGTATTTTCGAACAGGTGACTAAAGACCAAATTTGTAATGCCTTTCCAGTGTTTATGGTTAAGAAATCAGATGGCTCCATCCGAGTCATATTTGACTGCAATCAATGGACGTCATGTTACTCTTCACCGTCCATGCATTTGCCTTGTCCTACTGACTTTATCAACGAAGTGACGCAACAGACTTACTTTGCTAAACTTGACCTTCGAGATGGTTTCTACCATTTGGAACTAGCACCCTTTACTCGTCAGTGGTTCGGCATTAAATGCGGCAATCCTATTTTCGTTTCAAGCGCCTTTCAATGGGATGGACGCTGTCCCCGTTCTTGATGCAAACTACTATGCGTCGTGAGTTGTCTCACCTCCAACAGGACACCTGTAAGTTTTTAGTATACTACGATGACATCTTGCTTTATGACCTTCCATCTCAAGTTTCCCAAGTGGTCCAGATTTTGTGCAACTCTACTTTGGTCATAAATACATCCAAAAGTGTATTGGTACCTACCCAAACATTAGAATATTTAGGAGTGCAAATTTCTACTGAAACTATGGATATCCAAATGAAGCCCAAATATCTTCAAATCCTCCGAGGTGTGTCCAGACTTTTTCCTATTGCCAACACTCGCTTGAAGCAAGTGATAGCGGGTTACATTAGTTGGGTTAGTTCTCTAATTTCCCTCAGTTTTCCTATGATCACCGCCTTAATGGAACAAATTTATTCTCAGTGGACTATGGCCCAATTGGCTAAAGTGTTCGCCGTTCCCTTACCATTGTTTACTCCTGATTATGTACGTACCAAGGTTTACGTTGATGCTACTCCTCATTCGCTGGCTGTCGTTTACGAGTGCGGCACAGATATATTTGTCGCATATTTTAATAATGATTACCTCATCTTTGTAATGGAATTCTTAGCTGCGGCTATTACATCTACTGTATTGTTTCCTAGAAACGAGAAGGACGTGGAAGAAGTGGAAAGCGGAACATCGCCTAGAGAGAAAAGAAGACCGAGTTGAAGAGCTTGGATTCCAAGACTATACAGAACAAAGAAAAAACAAGTTACCGTTTTGCCGAATGAAGAAAACCCGTGTTAATACCTGTATGACTGACTAGCTTCATCTAATGTTACCAGCGTCTTCATCTGTTTGTTTGTCCAATAGCAAGGTACCATACTCTTCGGAAGGCAGCTGGAGGTACTGGTCTACACAGAATGCAGTGATAAATGGACTCAGTGTTTAGAAATTACAACCCAAAAACAAAAAACAAATTCATACTAATTAGCATCTATTGTCAGTTCTCCCTTCCGACAGAGGATTTCATTCATAAATAAGTTAATTCAACAACAACACAAATATAATCATAACATGAGATGTAAATGCTAAGTCTCCGCTATGGCACAACCCTGACACAGACGAGGGAGGTGAACTCTTTGAACTTTTTTTTAAACCAAAACAACCGACAAATACTCAACAGAGACCAGGCATGGGACCGACTTTCAGAGGCTGGGCCGGGCCGGGGACGAACATCGACGTAACCCTAGCAACGGGTAAGATATTAAATGAAGTAACAGACTGGATGGTGACAGAAGATGAGACGTCAAGCGTACACAATGTCATCTGCTTTAAAATATAAACAGTAACAACAATAACAGATAAAGAGGAAAAGCCTAGATATAATCTGAATAAAATAAATTGGGATAAATTCAAAGAAAATTAAATCTACCACAAATTGAACATAACATAACCTAAATGAAATAGCCACTAAAATTGAAATTGCTACCAAAGCTGCAATAGAACAATCAGAGCTTAGAAAAACTAAAACGTCAAAATAAAGAGGTAAGAAAGTTACCGGGCAGTAATAGACCACAACATAAGGCAACAAAGACTAGAAAAATATAGGGAAATCGAACAAAAATATGAAAAAGAAATAAGAGAACAGAAAAGAAAAACCTGGAACAGCTTTGTTGAGAAGAACCTGCGTCTAGACCCATGGGGCACACCGTACAAGATAGTCATGAACAAAATTAAAACAAAAAAGTATTCAAACCACATTAAAGGGAGATAACGGGGAATTTACGACAAACTTGACTGAAACAACAAATCTATTACTAAATAAATTATTTCCCGATGATAAAGAGAAAGAAGATAACAACACCAACAAAGAAACAAGAAACCAAGCAGCAAAATCGCCAACAAATAATAATAATAATAACGAAGACGAATTAAAAGCAATACAGATATAGAGATAGCAATCAAAAGCATAAAAAATTAAAAGGTCTCGGGCCCAGACGGAATAAAAAATGAAATATGCAAAAAAAACCAAAGAAATTTCGGCCACGTACTTAGCAAGGCTGTTCCAGGAATGCATAAAGCAAAGTACTTTTCCTAATCCGTGGAAATTATCAAAGTTAATAATACTATTAAACGGTGATGACAAACATAAAATCGACCCAAAGTCGTACCGGCCAATCTGTCTACTCAATGTCTTTAGTAAAATGTTCGAAAAAATAATCTTAAATAAAATTAATGAAAAAAGAATAAATTTAGAAGAATGCCAGTTGCAATATGGATTCAGAAGATGCTATAAATAAACTATGTGCCAAAATTGATAACCTAAAAGCAGAGAAATGTCGGTACGTACTAACTATATTTTTTGACATCAAAGGCGCATTCGACAACCTATGGTGGACAGCACTAATGGTACAACTAAAAAAAATTAATATTCATCTTTATCTCTGGAAGCTAATTAACAATTATTTTAATAATAGGAAAATAGAAGCAAACGATGCGGATGGCGTTGCGACTAAAATACCAACGAGGGGATACCCCCAGGGATCGATCCTAGGACCGGTGTTCTGGGACATAGCCATTAAGCAAGGCTTGGAAGAACTAAACAAAAAACGGAGACGGAGTGCGTGATTGGATACGCCGATGATCTGGCGGTAGTAATCAAGGGTTACAGCAGGAACGAAGTATAAACTAAAGGAAACCGCTGTCACGTCGTGGTGTAATAATAATAAGCTACAAACATCCGCAGAAAAACTAAATTCATCTTATTTAAAGGGAAACTAGATAGAGCCAGAGAACCGATAATAAAAGTCAATGGTAAAACAATAAAAAGACAAGAAAATTTTAAATACCTGGTTGTCACACCGGATGAAAAACTAAAATTTAGGCAACATATAACAAACGCAAAAAATAGAACAATCAAAATTACGCATAAACTAATAAACGTCGATAATAAGGAACTAAAACCCCATAAAACTAATGAAAACTTATCATGATGTAATTATAAGATAACTAATCGGATATTGAGCAAGCGTCTGGTGTCATACAATGAACGACATCAGACAAAAGGAAATCGTGGACAGAGCCCAAAGACAAATACTATTAAGAATACTGAATGCCTACAGAACGACACCAGTAGAGGCATTACAGATGGCAGCCACGCCTCCCATGCATCTCCAAATGAAACAACTTGGTTCCATGTACTGGTTAAAAAAGATAATCCCAGCAAAATTAGACAGAAACTAAATATTCCGGCCAATAGTAAACAAGAAATAGTATCTGCAACAACCAATCCATGGCAGCAATTTTGGACCACAAGCGAGAAGGCTAGAAGAGTATATACCTTTTTTCCAAGCATGGCTGAGAGGCTAGATATAAACATAGAAATAGAGGGCGGCCTGCTTCACTTTCTGACATGACATGGACCCTATAGAAACAAACTAAAACAACGTAACCTCTGCCACTGCTGTGGAGTAGTCGCTACCTCGGAGCATATCGTCCTGAGATGCAGAGAAACTGAAATATTGCTCAAGAAGAAAGGCAGCTACTGGAGTGCAGGGATATTGCCGATGTTTTGCGAATTTCAGGGAGCTGACGAACAAAATTTCAGCATTTCACAGAGCCAAGTTTATTCGGGTGGTGGTCGTGCGAGGTAGTGGAGGAGCAGTTCAATAAATAAAATGATAAACTACAATAAGTTAAGTCAGAAGCGGACTCACAAGATTATGAACTGAAAGTAAACAAATAATGATAATTACAAATAAACTAACATTACACAAAGCAAACTTTAATAAATTGGAAGAAATAATAACATCAAACCATATCGTGCGAATAAACGTAAACGAAACGAATCGAAGCAAAACTAAGTGAAATAAAACAACTATAACAAAATCTATACAAAAACACTTAAAACAAAAACAATGAACAGAAACTATACTAAAGGAATAACGTGTGAGTGAAAACGAGTGAAAGTGAGTGTGTGGACTACTGGAAGCCAGTAGTCAATTTCTAGTTGAGTGACCGGTTGCTGGAATGCCAGTGATACGTGAACGCTCATTAATACATTATATATGTTTCTATTATTCTTTACGTGTAGTGGAGGGATAAAACGATCATAATCTATAAACAAATAAAACCAAGAACAAAAAATCCAGGACAAACGTGTGACAGTGTTGTCTAAGCTAGAACAGTGCCACGAACATAGAAAAAAAAACTTTTTGTAAGTGTCAAGTGTGTAAGTGTTAATATGATTGTGATAAAGAAAAACAAAATTTCATGAACTGAAGTCACGTAGAAGAGGAAAACTACAAGAACATATAGAACACAACAGTTAGTAATAATTTTCTATTTAAAAAAAAAAATGTTTCAGGTCACGCTGAAGTCATCAGTCTTTGTGTTGTGTTGTCCTGTGCTGTCCTTGTATCGTGTTCTGTGTTAAATGTTTTTTTCTGTATAAATTAAAGCAAATAAAAATCGCAATTCCCCTCCAAATCAAATAAAAAAACGACCAGAACATACTGGATGCCCGGTCCAAAGAATATTCCGCACCACCCTATGTCCAAGACTAGGGCTCAAATGACATTCGCGGAGTGCCAGAATTCCAGCAATCCGAAAATCTCTAGGGATAGTCTGTCCCAGATTAAGGAGAGCGAACAACTGCTCGTGATGCACGACCTTAAAAGTGCACAACTTAATCTGAACAAAGTATGTTAAAAGACAGGGGTGGAAGGTGGGTCCCAAATGTAAATAAATAAAAAAAAAAAATCGTAGAAAGTTACTCATATTTTGTGATAACCCAAGCTATTGTTTATGTTTCCAATCGTAAAATTTGTCAAGTTCACTATTTTGTTCCGATTGCACACTATGTATACACATGTGTAGATAATTGAATTTTACAATATGTTTGTACCACAGAAAATAAAGCTGATCAGGCCACTCGCTGGGCATTCTGACCGCATCCTACAGGGACCCAAGGTCAATGGGATCCAGATGGGCGGAGATAGGTCGATAAAACCCTTGCTTCCCCATCCGGATCCTGACAGTTCTTGTAGTTTGCGGGAGGTGCTGCGCGCGTGCGTCTTAATTAAACTACATTTTAACATACTAAACTACTCATCAGAAACACCCTCTCATTATCAGTGTTCTACGGAAAACACCAGATTCTTCAAGGAAGGCTAAGCCCTTTTCATACATGCCGATCTTGCGGTTTCCTTTTTATCTCAACATACGATTTATCTTCCTTAATATTGTCAAATAGTGGGGTTCCTCTTCCCCTCAACCATACCTTTAGTTGTATCCCTCAGTATACCATGTCCTAACCAGTCTCTTTATTGTCTCCAGGATTGTTCGTCTCTCATATATTCGCTTAAACACTTCTTGATTTCTTTTCTTTTGACTTTTTTCTATTCTTCTCCATGTCTACATTTCAAAGGCTTCCAATTATCTTTCTTCATGCTTTCGTACAGACCACATCTCTGCTCCATACAACACATTCCTCCTTACAAAACATTTCATTAATATCTCCCTCAACTCTTTGTTCATCAGTCCACAAAAGATAATCTTTCTTCTTAG
Organism: Lepisma saccharinum; assembly: GCA_022664845.1. NCBI lineage: Eukaryota > Metazoa > Arthropoda > Insecta > Zygentoma > Lepismatidae > Lepisma > Lepisma saccharinum. The sequence continues at coordinate 80,208 of JAGDQP010000641.1, read as the reverse complement.
TGAACGCGTTTCGCTATTGCTCTTCTCGCCTTAATCTCATTTTCAAATGTCATATCTTCAGTTATTTTCATTGTTATGGATCGAAATTAAGATCCTTATAGGCAGGCACTCATCCTTTTCTTTGGTTCGGAAAAGTACACAGTCTTATCGTATTCAAATAATGTTACAGATCACTGCAGCGATAAACTATTATTTACCATAACCAAGGACCAAGGGTCTCTTCTTCTTTGAGTTTTTTTCCACGAACAATTAACATTTTTGTCTTTCAGTTTCTAGCAAAAAATAATTTTCTTTCTCTTTCTTTTTTCTCTAGTTTCATTATCTCTTTTTCTTTCTTTGTTTCTTTTGTTGCATCTTCCAACAGAGCGGTATCATTTGCATTGCAAATTCTTTTCTTAGGTACGCGTCATCCATAAAGAAGAAAGTAATTACAAACTCCGTTGCTTGTAACAGCTGCATGACACGTTTCACGAAAAGTATTCAATTTGTTTTTTTTTTCCTCTCTCCTTTTCTCTTTATTTCCTTTTAAAAGCGTTGTTTTCTTTAAAACAAAAAGAGAATATACATTAATTCTGATATTGTTTCCGGAGAAGTAAATAATGCTATTTTGAAATTTCCAGAAAACAAGGACTTTTCTTCTAGAAATGGCAAGTACCGGAATATTCCTGTCATTTAAATGAAATAAAAATCATTTGAAGCATACACCCACCCTTTAAATAATAGTGATCATCAACGCAAAGTTAAATTTCTCAATTATAAACTTTGCCAAATAATTTTATTGGATACCAGTTTATGATTTGTTAAGCCTGCAACACTTTTATTCAACTCCTGAATTCCTTTTTTGACGAGCACCGAATAAGATAATCATGTGACTAGCGATCGTAAAACATCCGGGGAATATGTTTTGGGGGAATTTTTCAGGGAATGTTACCAAGAAACTTACGAAGAACGAAACGATAGAGTTCTTTTTTATTCAATGCATCCATGAAAAAACTTTTTTCAGATTTGACTGTTGTAACGGCATTTTTATGTGCCTTAGCTCGAATTTCAGTGTTGTCAGTAAACAATTACTCATAAAAACTAAACAATCGTACATTTCTAAACTTATTTATGAAACTCATATGTAAGGAGGGGGCGAGGGGATTTGCATTTACGTGGAAATCATGCACAACGGTGAAACAGTTTTCAGTTTTCTGTCTTAATAATTTATGACTCATGGATGACATTTGGTTTACTTTTTCAATGAATATATGAACAAAATATAAGGAAAATTAAATTGCAAATCAATTAAAACATAATATTTTTCCCAAGTTTGGGAAGGAATTAATATACAAAAAGCTATATTTTTTTGCAACTTTTATTTTTCTATTACAATGAAAATTTCTATTTTTGTCACAAGATGTCACGCCTTGAAATATCAAGTAAGTGTAGCAAGGAAACTATTTTAAACAATTTTTTAATTTGAAATCAGTGATGGAAAAAAAGAAAGAAAAAAGGCGTTCACAACAAAGAAAGACGAAATATACTTTCGATTACAGTATTTATTATGACGGTTAGTACAACATGCTCCCTCCCTGATCTACTTCAATTCATCTCTGGATCTTAAGGCTAACATCAACCTATTGTCAACGAATTCGAACATTTTTTTCGTTTGTACCTATCTTCTATATTTCAGTCCTGCACCTTTATCTCTCCCTAGGTACTGTATGATTGTTGTTATCACTCTACGTTTCGCAGTTTAGAGTTCACAATTTTCATTTTTGATATTTCGATACTGTATATTACGCCAACAACGGAGGTATGTCAACAACGTATATCTGAAATTTTGTCTGTACATTTCCCTATGAATTGACGAAATTTTCCTTCATTCTGCATACAAAATTGCGCTTGATACTGATGGTTGAATTATGCATATGATAACAACAATGAAAGGTTCTCTAGTGTTGTCAGTTTAAGCCAAAGTCTTGTAATTAATTTAAGAAATTCTTAAAAGCATGAACCTTGGTATATATATATATATATATATATATAATATTTGGCCACCCAAGTAACATACTAAGAGTGCCCCAAAATGAAACTTGTGCTACGACCGCCATCTTGGAAAATGGCGGCCAAAATTATTTTTTTAAATTTTTTTGCCAAAACTAAGCATCACATCGAAAAAAAAGTTTTAAATAAAGTTTGTTTAGCATAAAATTATGAATTTATTTGTAATTACTTTTTTTTGTCATTTAACCAATCCCATTTCCTCACACTAACGCCCTCAAGTGTTCAAGTTTCTAACATTTTCTGCTCAGAAAAAATGAGTACTTTTGTGTTAGACAGTGAAAAGGTGTTAAGAAATTTAATGTACCCAGGGGATATCATGACTTTAAAAGCAGGAAAAAAGCAAAGTGTCAGATATTTTATCTGTCTCCAAAGAGGCAGAAGAAAGTACGAGGACAGACAAACTATTGTTACAATATATGAAACTGGTTATCCTCATTATGCAGTTTATTTGAGCTAAAAGAACAGGAGACTTTACACTCCATCTGAATAGAGTAATCAGTATGTTACCTTATATCATGCTGCAGGTCATACCTTGTATACACAAAGTTCTCATCTCTATGTCCAGAAAGCTTTATAGATAAAATTATATTAAATTGAGTATATGGACAGTTACAAGAAAGATACTGTAATTATCAACTTTCAGTAATATTTAATAACTATCATAATGTTCCGGTATTTTTTCAAAGAGATTAAAATAGAATTGGGGGTTACTTGCAATTTTATTATATGTAATTCTTAGAACCTACCTTTTGTGTGCTTAAGTTATTATTTCTTCACAGAAAAATTGTGTAAATACTTTAAGAAAAGCTTTTGCGAGCAGTTTATTTTGTTGGCATTAATTTCTACCTTCATTTTTGAAAAACATTCTAAATGAAAATAGAATTTTATAACAATCAGTTTAGCTTTCGTGCCATTTTGTAACTTCTGGTTCGATGAAGAAAAAAAAATGGTCTTAACAACACAGATGTGTAATTTTATACTGAATAAACTAATTTAGAACATTTTTTTTTACGTGCTTCATAGTTTTGTGAAAACTAGAAATAGGTGAATATTAGCCGCCACTTTCCAAGATGACGACCGTAGCACAACTTCGACGTTTTGGACACTTTTTCATCTGTTACTTCAGTGGCCAAGTACTTTCTATATACCAAACACCATGCTTTTAAAAAAAATTAAAACTAATCTAAAGATTTTTGGCTTCTGAAAAAAAAACCTTTTCGTTTGATGTCATTTTGTGGCTTTAGGATTGGTCAAATGAAAAAAAAAAGGTCATTACAAAAGAGATTCGTAGCACAAGTTTGATCTTTGGGTACTCAAGTACTATTTGTATACAAAGTTTCAAACCTTTAAGAAGTTTTGTCCTAATATTCATAAAATGACAACACTTTTTTTAATCACTACACATTCTGTAACTTTACATTCATAACGATGCTATCTGCTGATGATTGAATTCTGTCTCTTCGTGAACAATGGAGCTCTCTCCATAATGTGTATTTCAGGATATAAGAATTTCGTATGTACCTCTGGCTAGGTATTGGTGGAGTGTTTCTAAATTCGAAGTTTCGTTAGTCTATGAGAAAAACTATGTCTTCCATTGGTGTTTGAAACTTGTACATAGTAAATATTTGAGATTACGTTTCCATCTAGCGTCAGAGATTCGCACTATTTTCATGGGAAGAAGGACCTTAAAAAAATAGTTCATGCGTTTTCAGAGTTGTCAACAGTTCGGTGGATCAGCGAGACGTGCCAAAAACGTTATATAGTATTTAATGAGGAAAACAACTCCAAAAGACATTCACACTAATCAGGGGCGTAACAATAATTGCTCGGGCCCACCTCCAAAAGTTAAATTTGGGCTCCCTGGAACAGAACATACTCCTGGCCCTTTCCATCTCAATTCAAGAAGTTTAAGAAAATTTGTATCGGTCAAATTATATATTTTGGTATTATTTCTATAAAAAACTCTTTATGGAAATCTAAGAGACCCGTATTCTTTTCATGTCCCCTCCAAAAATAAAGTTGTCTCCGAAAATGTTCCTCAAAACATGTATGCTGTTTTAATTTTGACAAACCATACAAACTAATAAACATGACGAAGTCGTTTCTTTTCTTATGACAAATATTTGTGTATAGTTTGTGATATCAAAAGAGTACTCCCATTTAGTTTGTACAGTCACAGAAGTACTGTGGGAGTCTAGCAAAAATCTTGCAAATCTATGATCTAACATTTAGTTTCTATTTGATATATTTATGAACTAGATAGGAACATTTTAGCCTAAGCCTGCTACATACCGTTCCTCAGGCATGTGACGGTTTAATCATAACTGTCTGTCTAGCCCATAAATATAATTTAAATTTAAAAAAAACAACAACTAAATGCTAGTTTTTATTTAACTCCCGCAGTACATACTTCCGTGCACAGAATATCTGACAACTTAGAATAAAAATCGGCAATTCCAATATTTCGGAAATGATTTACTCCCATTCGTAACAAAGTAGGTTCCTATTCTTTACAACTTTGAGTAATCATTTTTTTGGTCCTTTATCACAAAAATACCTTTACAATGTTGGGACTGTGTTACTTTCACTGTATCAACAACAGGAAATTGGTTGTTTTCAAAAAGTTTATCATATGTGAATGTAATTACCTTAAAAAGAAATAAACGAATTATTTTTCAGCTACAGGATCTAATGAATTTGACGGAAGAGACTGCCTCAGTCACCGATAATTCCTCTCCTTTTCGTAAAATTCAGTAGCTCCCGAAGTGTTTCGCGAACTACTTTTTTTTTTCGCAAGAAATATTTAGCCGTAGAATTTAAACCAGCGGCTGCCCAATTACATAACTTCATCAGCTATATACCCATATAAATGATAAGTAATATAATTGGATTGACGTAAAATTTATTATTTATAAAATAAACATACATTTTTTCGAACTTTATCTAACATCGGATCAGGAATAAATGAGCAGTAAGTATTTTACTTTCTTCTAATAAACAATAAACCTCAGTATTACATGACCCAATGATACCTATAACCTTATATAAATATTTCCAGCAGATATTGCAATTGGTATTTTACAGATGAAGATAGTTCAGTATGAATTATAAATCAGCACAAGTGTTTGTAAAATTTCTTTGTACAGAACTGAATTATTTATCGTCACGAAGTCAATTGTCATTTTTCCTGTGCATAACTGTAAGCCAGTTGAAACGTTACTGTCTCATTGTACTGCGAAGGGGCTTCTTGGTAAGTTTTAATTTTGATAATGAATGTTCCCCTATACATGCAGTTCACGGTTTCTGCCAGGAATTTTAGTTTGGGGGTGTACAGTCAAAATTGGGAGGATGTGAGTGAAGTTTTTTTACGGTATCTATCGATTTTTCACAGATTTTTTTTTCTTAAGTTTTGTTGTCGAGACTTTAGGAGTCTTTAGGGGACCCCCACAGGGAAAGGGTCTGGCGGAATCACTGATACAGTTGGTCACCATCATGCACAAGAGCTTCGTTTTATCAGGTGAGGGATCAAAGAGTCCAGAACAGGGATGAATGTTTCCACCCTGAACATTTTACCTTTGCACAAAAGATTTTTTTCTTCCTTTGATCTATCGATACGTATTCTTCTCTTTTGTCTCCGTTTCTTGACGTCACTATAATCTAAATTTCGCTTTCGTTTTTCTAACATCCTGGACAAATGAATTCAGGGACTCCAAAAGCTTCATGGTAATAATTATGTCTCCTTTTCGTATTGCAGGATCCAACTTACTTTGTTCATTCTTTCAAGAATGCCGTCAAAGTGTTGTCAGAGAGATCGTTACCGGGTTCTTCATTTTCTTGATCAATTCTTCCACCCTTTTGTTCAATTTATGGTCAGTGTCAGCTAGTACAGAATCCAGTGGGTTTTTTTTTAATAATAATTTCTCATAACCTTCATGCAGAACAGGAACAGCATCAAAATGTGACGGCCATTTTGTATCGGGTAGACGCTTGACCAGAACATAATCTTCTTCTAGAGATAATGCCAGAAGATCCCAACGATGCCTTTACTCCCACCAAGTTCAGAATCTATGCAAAAGAGAAAATATAGCTAGCCAATTCATTCAGTTGAAAGATTCGTGTTTGTAATCCAGTTTTTCATCCGGGTATTTGAAGCATTATCATAAAACTACGGCAACTTAATAGCGGAATTTTCTTTCCATTCAGGACCTATACAACACAGCGACTGCTAGATTTTGAGTTCCGTGGGGGTGGGGGTGGGGTGGAGATGAACTTAAAGTCCGCATTCTTCCCAACACAAAGTTTATCAGTTTTGGACATTATTTATTAGTTAATGAAAAAAATTCATTAAACAGTACGGTCTAAATAGTTTGCTATCAATCAGTTATGTATTAAACGCTAGTCGTTAGCAGTAGATTGTATTCAGACAGTGTGCGAATTAGGTTATCTTTCCAAGGAGGGGGGAGGATAAAATACTTGATATTATTTTCTTGTCACTTAACTTACTGGAACAAAACTTTTGATGCTATTGTGATAATTTGGGGTCTAAGATTCAATTTGTCCTACCTACCAGAATATGATAATACAAATTTCCGTGTTCAACTTCACGCTATCCCATGTAGATGGAAAAAAAATGCGGTTCATCCGAGATTCGGAACTGTATTATTTACTGTACTAATATCTTAGAGAATGTAAACTGTTTCCGCTCTCTCTACAATGAATAATTATTTTGTCACACTGCTCCCTTTACTAAAAGATTGGCGACACTTTCGATATCCTTGGGATATGGATTTTGATGTATAAGATGTGATGGAATTTGTAAGTAATAAACAGCCTTTAATATAGTCTTTACTCTTTCTTCTGTCCAATATATGTCACGTTAACGCTTAATATGAAATACAGGACAATTTTCAATAAGAGAGCTATACGTCTATAAAAGTTACGTATCGCTTGGCGCTAGGCAGATTTTTAAAGCTTTTTTTTTTGTACGGCAAGATTCTAGCTTCAGACTACGAATAATGCATTGTCATGCATATAGATCACACCTTCCTGCTATTCTCGCTGGCGAAACTCTAATTTCAGTACTGTTGAGAAGTGCAGAACTACATATGAATGAATCTGGACTCCCATTGCTTTTAGTGATTAAGGGGTGCAATTGAATCTTAAGTTCATAATTCTTACAACAAAAATGTATTATAATTCTTATTGGATTAACTTTTACAAATGCTAAAGTACAAATATTGTGATTCGACAATAATTTCATCCATACAACACGAGAAATAATGTATTTTCCAAAACAAAACAGAAATGGCGTTTTTGAAAAAAAAATGGGTACAAATTTCGCCCACTGTGTGCTGTCACATAAATAGCAACAATTACTGAAACAAAAAAAAGAAGAAAACTGCTTACAACATCAAGTGGAATACTATGAACAATTACACCTGTACCGTAATTATGCGTAAAATTACGTATGTCACTTTTCTAAACTAAAGAAAAGTTTGTAAATAGAAGAAGAAAAACCTCTGGTTCATTGTTAACTTCAAAACACGAAATTTGGAAAAGATGAACTTTTTTCCTTTCTTTAAACTGCTTTCTAGTTACTGCAGTCAAATATCACAGAGGGAAAGCGAATCTTTTCCTTCTTTACCAATACAGATTTCATGGAACCAAATGCGACATGTTCTACATGCAACCCACTTTTCATCCTTGTTCTCTTCGAAGTACAGACCTTCATTAATGAGACACTCTGTATCGTAATAAGTGATGGATTCGGTACTTGGTGATGTGAATCTCACTGCTCCACTAAATTAATTCACTTCTACAATGCATCGTGTTAAATTTAGAGAATGGAAATTTGGACCCATCAAGTGGGTGAAATTAGGATTCCCTTGACACTGTAAAATGTGGTTTTCTCCCATACCAGGGTAAAGCTTTTCCTGCCAAATTATTAGTGCATATCAGTGTATGTTATAGCTCAATTATCGCTAACAAAGCATGCCTATCGTTACCGCTGTAAAACTTTGCTGAAGCCCTTAGGCAACGTGGGAACCACTGCAAACCTCAGAAGGAGAAGAACTACAAACGACCACAAGACACATAACACCCTTCAAATCTTCAGAGGTTCCTACTGTTCGCCCGTTACTTCGGACGTGACGATCGACTCCAATAATTTCAAACTCATACTAACTGAGGTACTTGTGTGGGTGAAATTAGACTGTTATGTAAAATTTGGTTACTTTCCTCTATTGTGTGATCAACTTTTACTGTGGTCATTGAATTTGTCATGCAACTTTTCGGAAGTGCTAGCTTTAACACCAGTAATAAAAGCTTTGTCTACAAACAATATCTTTTTTTTTACATGTATGTTTGGATTGTTGTGATAAATAGAACACACAACCTTACCAGTCTTATTGTAAGTTCGTGAAAATATAGCTATAACGTGTTAGAGGGGGGAAATATCATCCCTTGCTGGGATAGTAAAATTCTAGTTAGCAGCCAGGGATAAATACATTTCAAAGGGGGGTTATCCCTCATCCCCGGCCGTAATTCACACCCCGAATTCAGGTGAGAAAAGAGAACACTAGAATACGTCACAAACAGTGGAACGTGTACATAGCTCGATCTTTCTGAGGTCTACTTGTAAGGAAGTTGCTTCTGAAATCAAAATCATATTTTACCTGTTATCCATTCACGATGGTCATTCCTTATAAGGAACTGATGTAAAAAGCGTTTTAAATTTAATAAAATATGATCAGAGAAATTTGAAAATACAATGATTGCAAGAAGTAGTTAGATTAACATGCCCTCCCCCTTCCCGAGATTCGTGTTGAGTTGGGGGACCAGGGTGATAGCTCACTGTAACAATGCACTAACATGGCTCTGCAGGTGAGTGTTCGATTACATTACTAATCTAATGATTGTATGAAGCCAGGTAGTAGAAGGAACATTTAGTTATTACATGAGAAGGCTATACAGGGTTACGTAAAGAATGTTTCAGTGAGGATAAAAGCGGCCCGCCTAAAGACTCGGACCCGCCTAATTTGCAGGCCTAGCAGGCCCTCATGTTACGCCACTGATGCTGATATGGTATACAGAAGCTTAGGGAGTCTGACCAGGGGCCTGTTTCACGAAAATACTTTGCAACTTTTCACTCTTCAGTTTGCATTTCCGGGGGATTATCTCAAGAGCACTAACCTCCCGCCAGAAACTAATAATTTTCTTATTTACTAACTTTTCTACCGTTTTGTGCAAGGAGTATGAGATACAAGATAATATTCAATTGTTAGTGGACTTTTGATATCCAAAGGTAGGCAACCAAACAAAAAAATAACAGTAACGATTTCCGAACGGCACTGTCTGACAAACAAGTTCAAATCCTGACTGAAGTTTTCCAGGTTCTTCCGCAATTTCACCAGTTGAATTCCACGTTGGCATCTAGGCTATGGTCTTGACCGCTACCTTTCTCATACCCGTATCTGAAACAGTGCTCGCGGATGGACGGTATCCCTTTAGATGATAACGTTCCTTGGTCGTAGATACCACTTCAGTTTATAAATGCAAGGTTACCAGACGTACTACTCTTGGAGGACATATCCATCTTTCCATCTTGCCCTCCTGTACTCCCTCCTTTTCTAGATATTTTGAAATGTTCTCCATTCTTTAATGACCAGGTTAAAAATCTTAATCTAGTAGTCCTCCATCGGAAGAAAAAATCCCCAGCTGTCCTCCATTTTTAAATTTACTCTCGTCAACTGGTAAAATATGACGGGTAAATGTAGAATAAATTAAATTAGTAAATTGATGCGGTATTAGACACTGTAGATGACTATAAGATTTTCAACACAACCAGGGTTTTCAAGGAAAAACTTAAATGAATCTTAGAGAAATCTGAACCGTCTTTAGAAAACACACTATAAAGTGTAGTTATATAAACACAGTAATAAGAATTTTAATAACTTTATTGAAATTGACCTAAAATTAATACAAACCCACATTAACATCGCTCCAGCTTCAAGAAGGTTGTTAAGATTTTTATTACGGTTTGAAATTTCTTAACCATTGTGTTCATTATTGTTTAATTTTTAATGCAAATAAATTTATTTTCCTAATTTTATTTTTTATTTAACGTTTAAGAATTATAACATTACTATTTAATGATTTTTATTTCAAATACTCAGACATTCATTCTCTTCTGGCAACCCTTAAATTATCATTATTTATGTTTAAAACCCCTCACTTATATGAAACCCGAACAGCACAGGCGGCATTGGCTTGCATAAGGTCGTAGGCGTAATTAAAATTGCTCAGTTGTGTATAAGGCAGTGTTTCCTTCTCATTTTTCTTACTTTTTCACTTACGTAACTTGAAGTTACTAAAGCAGACCATTACGGGGATGTCCTCCACAAAACAGAAGAAATTTTATGCAATCATTCAAAAGTTGGGCCCGGACAAACAAAATTAAAAAACACACACACACACACACACACACACACACACACACTCACGGTTCGGCTTCAGAGACACCTTCTGTTTTTAAAATATATATTTTTTTAAAAATAACGTAAAACTTTTTTTAGTTTTAAGGTTTATTTATTTAGGACTTAGACCTAATATTCTAGGTCGATTTATCATAATTTTTCATCCTATAAAACATATTCTAATATATATAATATTTATATATACTGTATATACTATAAACTCGACCGGGTTGGAGTTACTGGACTCTCACCAGGCGCCTCCCCAGTTGGCAGATAGGGGAATGCCGACCAGATATGGTGGATACTGGAAATATTCCGGGGCGGACCAAAACCAGGACTGCTGCATTGCAGTTAGTAGAGAGATCTACAAAGGCTAGGGGAAGATAACCCCGAACAAAAATATCATGGTGAGGGGAAGCAGCATCACCATTACCACTCTGAGGCTGAAGATGAATGACATCGCCAAGGCTCAGAGATGAACAGAGGACGACATCTTGAATGTCTAACTTTACTGCGAGGTCGTAGAGCTGACAACTCTACACCGCTAAAACATGTCAAGAAATAGTAACAGATGGTTCATGGATTCTCCTGGGGTAAAATATTCCGGAGGTAAACTAGTCCCTCATTCGGATCTCCGTGCGGGGACTGCTTCAGGGGGATCCAAGAACAGGATTAAAAAAGACCTTAGAATAGGAACGTGGAACGTACGAACATTATACCAAACGGGCGCTCTTCAGGTGGCGGTACGCGAGACCGAGAAGTACGAGCTAGACATATTAGCGATACAAGAAGTCCGGTGGGAGGGTCAAGATAGCATGCCACAGGACAAGTACACTTTCAACTACGGGGGAACACAGTCTCACGATTTTGGAACAGGATTTCTCATTAAGAACAGTATCTTCAGGCGGTTCAGAATATAGAGTTCGTATGCGAAAGACTATCGTACGTTACGATACGTACTCGATGGGGCAACACGGTTTTATTAAACGTCTATGCTCCGGCCGAGGTGGCTACTGCTAACGACAAAGATATATTCTACGATGAGGTAGAAAAGCTGTTTGACCGAATGCCGAAGTATAATTCGAAAATTGTTTTGGGTGATTTTATTCAAAGGTAGGGAGGGAAGAAAAATATAGACCTACTATAGGTAAATACAGCCTTCACAAAAAGACCAACAACAATGGAGAAAGACTGATAACTCTCACGATTTCGAAAAAGCTACTGGTAAAGAGCACGTACTTTGAACACAAAGACATACACAAATACACATGGGTATCTCCGGACGGCAAAACTCTCAACCAGATCGATCACGTATTAGTAGACAGACGAAGACACACCAACATAATGGATGTTAGGTCGTACAGAGGAGCGGAAGGTGACACCGACCATCAGTTAGTGATCACAAAAGTAAGGCAAAACATTAGGCATCGCGAACAGAGAAAGCAAGGTGCCGAATCCAGTGGTTGATCTCGCCCCATCACCCCAAAAATATTGCAGGATAAGTCGTGAACAGCTTCACTTATTAATTTCCGATATTTTTATAGAAAGCACGCAAACATAAATGCTTTACCAATAAGATAAGCTTTGATACCTTCATCAATAAATATAATTTAAGCACTGTTTCTATTACGAACATAATATTACAATACCACTTATTCACACCTTTCATTTTGCTTAGTTCCATGGCAAAAGTAACTAAAAAGTAAAAAAAAAAAGTCTTCCATCCACCGGCCACAACATCTTACTCCAAGTCTTAGGTGTGTGGTTTGAATGACAGCCTTTTATATTTTCTTTCTCGCGAGGTTTTCGTGTAGTTCTGCAGTAAAACATATAAAGGCGCGCTTGTGTGTGTAAAATCAAACAAGATCTCTCTAGTCGATCTATCCTACCACCACCACTACGAACGAACGAACGTCACATACAAAGGAGAACATTCTCGAAGACAGGAGAACGAATGGATTATAGTGGAGCGGGGAGGGTGCTTTTTATAAGACAGGTCATAAAATTCTTTCCTAGTCAAGAGGATGGCGAAATTTTACGATAGCAATGCTATAAAAGTCACCTTTTATACCCACTATCAAAGAAAAAAAAAGAAAAAGAAAGAAACATCCTGCGGGGTCGACAAAACCAGAAATTTACTATTTCGCCCTATTTACTGTATCAAGTCTTTCAAAATGAACAGAAGAAATAAGAGAAGTTGGGGTATATATATATATAGGTGTTGGAGTAAGCGTTTGAAACCAAGATATGTAGGGGGAAAGTTCGAGAGACAGAGAGAGACAGAGAGAGAGAGAGAGAGAGAGAGAGAGAGAGAGAGGGGGGCAGTCAATTTCATAACTTCACGAGATGAGGATGAAAGACTTAATATCTCTCGTTCCCTCTGTGTATTTACTAAAAGGACTCATTTGGCTGAGTTAGTTATTTTATACGACAGCCTCAGCGATGCATTTAATTACATTCTTGTCGTTTCGACGGAGAAATGGTCGTTCTCATCCAGCGCCCTCTATAAAAACGATAGGATTTGTGTTTCCTACTTTTCTAATGATGAACAAGGATTTTTTTTCTAAATTAATGTTCTTTTCTTGAGAATTTAGACAGGATAACGTAAAACATTAAAAAAATAAATTGTTTCCTTTTTCTAAATGTTTATTTTTTTTTATTGTCTTTTTGTGATAGAAGTCATTCAAAGTTTTAGTACAAGGAAAACTAATCAGAATGATGGATATAAAACAAAATATATACTTGTACTCAATTTCTCTTGCCTTCTTGTTCTAGGGATTAATTGTCGCGCGCTCCAGAGCAATGTTTGATACTTGAGCGCTCAACCCTTATCTTCCTCCTACGTGTCAATCATTTAACGTACCAAATGCGCGCATCATGTTGCAAAGTTTTTCAGTCTTTTAGTTTCAAGTCCAATATAAAAAAAAAACAGTACAAAAACAACCTTGAAAATGTTTCCTACAGAATGATATTAAAATAAGACTGAATATCTGTATTAACTGAATTTCTACTTAATTATAAAGTTTTCTGTTTGTGCGGCGTATATAATTCATAGAAGTGAATAGAGAGAAACTTTATCTATATATATTTTTTCACGTGTTGTTTTTTTAGTACTATTGATTCAAATGATTTCAATTTCCATAATTTATTAGGATATGAAAATAACCTTCATGCAATTTATATTGTATACTTCAACTCTCAAACACAAAATCGGAAGGTAAGAAAATAGGAAGAACCCCTTTTGTCCCTCCCGAACACTCACACTTTACCCACAGACCTGAAACGAATTTCTGTTCCTTTAAACATTCCAGTCAGGTTTGATTACTATGTTCCATGTTAAGAGAGAGCATTCTTGCTTTACTTCAAACCTTATTTCCTTAAGTACATGAATTACGTTAAATATATATTGGGTTTAGTACAATAAACTTGTCCATTATATTGCCGATGTAGGGATTCAGCAACATTTGGGGTATACAGAATGTTATCTACCCATATGTGTTGAGAAAATCCAGTGATTCTGCCAGACCTGTGGGGGTGTCACCCCAACTTAATTTTTTAATGGTCTAAAATGAATAGAAATCGTGCACAACTCCACTTACACCCTCCCAATGTTGACCTTATACACACACCCAAACTGAAAATCCTGGCAGAATCCCTGAGAAAAATCTGACATGATTATAATAGTCAATCGAAAACAGAAAATTAACTTACATTTATATCCTCTCCATAAAACGATAGGATAACTCTTTTAGTGAACTATGTAAACTGAGCAACATTTTCACTAGATTATGTTGCCTCCACAAAATCACGCTCTTGTGAAATAAAATTTATATGCTGACTTCTTTCTACATACATTTTGTTAATTTCTGAAACTACCATGACCTTGTCAGCCAATCAGTGAACCGAAAACTTGGCGACATAGTGATCGCATTTGGTACCTAAAATGAGAAAACAAGGGGAGACCGCAAGTAGCCTACTACACTTCTCCGGAAAACTGAAACGTCAAGCGTAGTAGCCTGCAAGTACTGAAGATGTCTACTAGGTTGTACCAGTAGACTTACAACTGTCTTTTCCTTTTTCTAATCTAGAAAGAGCTGACCACACACTACGACAGTTCTCAATGTTTTGTTAATAGTAGGTCAAAGTAGAATAGACTGGATATCTCTTGATACTTTTATCTCTGTCACGTTATTCACAGCAAATTTTGTTAATAATCGCGGTATCTCAGTAAATAAATATATATTAGTATATCGAATATAAAATAATTAATATACTGAATCTGATCTTTATTCCGATTTTGCTTTTCAACCCTGAAACAGCAGCGAGGATTCTGTCTGCGATAAGAAGTAGGTACAGGAAATCAAAGTTCTAACTGCTTCATTTGTTCGTAGAAATAACTCTAGTTATATTTAATATGACTTTATTCAAAGATGTAATGTAGCTAAAACGCTTTCTCGCATCCAAAACACGTTAGATTAAGCAAATGCAATACGATTAATAGCTATTCTTAGACTTGGTGGCTAGTATGGCTAAATGGCACTCAAGTGATTTCGATACTTTACAGGAACCTTTCTAGCAAAACAACAACAATGTAAATTACCTTTAGGCCCGCAGGGCCACCGGGTCAGGACTTCTGGCCTTTAGACCACTTTCGTCCATAGAGATATCTGAGATATTGGTATGACATTTGATTGATTTAGAATGTAAGTAGAATCAGATTCCGCGCCAGGACCACACCCCCTGCACCACGCGAACATCCAGGAAACAAACTGTCTGCCAGCTTTTAAATTTGAATAAACTGTGTTTAAATTAATTGAAAGCCAAGCGAGATGAGAAACTGCACAGGATACCGGTATTATATAATTGAGAATGTATTGAGAAAAATTATTATTAATTTTATTTGGTTGTCTGTCTGTCTAGTGTGAAATAAGTATAGGTTATTAAGGATTTGAAAAAGGATATTTATTAAGTTGATATGAAACATGAAGTCATTTTAAGTATCTATTTTTGTAGAAATGATGCGACTCGGTTTCCAGTTCTTGTATTTGAAGTGCCCTTAGTAAATATGAGCTGCTAATTAATTATTTTAACTATTTCGTTCTCTGTGTATTAATTATTTAGTTTGCTAGTTCTTGTAAAGTGATTTGATGGCGTATTATTTTCACGTTCAGTTGTTTCGGGAAGTTAATGATGGCAAATTTCTTGTTCTTGATTGCATTTGCATATCGTTCTTTGCATAAGTCCATGTATTCTGTGACTGATGGAAAATGTATATCCCTGTATAATTCTTCCTTCTCAGTTTTCCAAAGCCTCCTCGACACTCTCAGCCAATATCTTTCAAATTTTTTAAAGTATTCTAAATTTATATTTGAATTGTACAATTCATGCCCATATGTTATAGTCGGTCTTAGAATAGATAGATATATTCTAGTTTTGACTCTAAATGAAGTGTGAGACAACAGAATGAATTTCAAAGCCGAAAAAGCCTGCAGTCCTTTTTTCCTTCTATCTAAAATGTGTTTTCTGAAATTTAATCTCTGATCCAATGTTACACCTAAATATTTGGCAGTTGAATTTGGTTTAATTTTTTATTTGTTTATGGTAATATATTTATTTTTGTCTCTTCTCGTTCCTTTCCCAGACGGATAAAAAATTATAAATTGCGTTTTATTGGCGTTGAGTTCCAATTTCCAGTCCCTACACCACTTAAGAAATTTCCTGGCCGGACCCTGTAAGTTTTTAATTACTGATTTCGAAGTTCTCGCAGAAGTCCAATATGCAGTGTCGTCCGCAAATAGTCCTAAACTGCAGATGTTATTGTTTAGAGAGGTCGGAGTATCATTCACGTATATTGAGTACAATATTGGACTTAAAGCCGCCCCTTGTGGTACACCTCTACGAATTAAAATATTGTTAGAGAATTCCTCGCCTGATCTTATCATTGTGGTTCTATTAGTAAAAAATTGTGAGATCCATCTAATGGTGGATATAGGGAGATTGAGTAAGTGGAGTTTATACAGTAGGACGTCATGCCACACCGTGTCAAAAGCCGATGTCAGGTCCATGAACACGGCGGCAGATCTCCATCCCTTGTTCATAGCCATCTGTATGTCAGTCACAATTCTCATTAGCTGGTCAATGGTTGAGACATTTTGGCGAAATCCCGCTTGATCTTTAGAGATTAGGTTTGTTTTTTCTAAGTAATTGTTTAATCTTTTTGAAAGGACTGTTTCACAAATTTTGGCAATGGTATTGGTTAGTGTAATAGGTCTGTAGTTAGCTGTTTGATATCGGTTTTTTCCATTTTTTGGTATGAATATGGTGAATGCTTTTTTCCAGGAAGGTGAGATGTAGCCTAGTTTGAGTGAAGAATTGTATAGAGCGGTCAGAATAATGTGAAGTTCAGGTGGACTCCGTTGAAGGGCGATGTACGGGATTCCGTCAGGTCCAGGTGAGGTGTCCTTCTTTCTTTTAATAATTTTGAGAATCTCTGTCTTGGTAACATCCTGTATCAATATATTTACATCTCCGATGTGATTGTCCTGTCTGTCAAGCTCTGTGATGTCCTGAAAGTGGTCTATAATGAATCTAATTCTACTAGCGATATCAGAGATTTCTTTTTGAAATTTTTTATTATAATGAGGGGGATCAATTTCCATCTTATCTCTGAATTTAGCATAAAAAATGTCTGTAAAATCTTTATTGTTGGAAATTGGTTTTCCGTCCAAAGAAGAAGGGAGAGAGTGTCCGTATCCTTTGCCTTTGCCAAGAGAGTGTTTTCCAAAATTTCTTGGGATTTTCTTTGTAATTTTCGGTAAGATTTGTGATGAAAAGATCTTTTTTCTTGTCCCTGAATTGTGCAGTAGAGTACTTGATTTCTTTTTGATGGTTTTTTATTTGGTTTTTAATAAATTGGTTTGGAGCCCAGTGGAAGAGTCTAGTTAGATGTCTCTTTTGTCTAATTTTTTAGATAATTTCTTCTGGGAGTCTTTCTTGAAATGGAATTATTTTTTGCTTAGGTACTAGCTCAGTCATCGCCTCCTGAAGTATGGTTGTCAAGGTGTTGTTGACTGTTTCGATTTCCTCTGTATTTGTAATTGGAAGTTTGATTCTTGATAATCTCTGTTTTATATTTTGTTTAAATTCATCCCAGTTAGTTTTGTTATAGTTATTATAATATGCGTATTCTATATTTGCGTTTTTAGTTGTTGAATAGAAGCGAAGATAAATCTCTCCGTGGTTCGATGGTAAGCTCTTTTCAACCTTTTTAGACGCCAAAATATTTGTCATTGAGGGTGAAAGAATGATTTTGTCTGGTGAAGTTTCAGTGTCGTTTAGGAATCTAGTGGGTCCGACGTTTATATTAATGAGTGGAGATAGCAATAAAAATCTGAATAATCTCCCGCCGTTGGTATCGGTTTTCAAGTCTCCCATCATAGAATGCTGACAATTTATGTCTGCAGCCAAAATAAGATTTTTATATCTTTCTAGATATGCAAAGAACGGTAGGCTGTTGGTGATGTCTGTAGTTGGACTTGAATACAAAGTTGCAATGTATATCGGGTCCTTCTTTTGCTGAATTGATATGATTAATGGAGTAGTTTGTTTGTCTTCAAATGTATTTGGTATGGGAATTTCATTAGCCGAAAGAAGATTTTTACAAATAATTGCTACACCTCCTAATGCATCTGTTCGATCTTTTCTAAAAATACTAAAGCCTGGGAACGCGCGCCGTTTACTTAAATTGGAATAGGCAGCTCTATATCAAACTTCGCGCGTAAGTGACTAATTTTATTTTGATAACATTTATTCTTTGTGAAGTGTTAACCTTCTTTTCCTTGTGATTCAATTGCGTCTGTTAATGACTGATTTTAGAAATGGTTCCAACTACACGCTCAACATTGGTCGTAAAGTTATTTTCTTGAAATACCTTGAAAAGCAACTATCATAATGGATCAAAACTGTACTTATCACCTGAACTTGAATCACTACTGTCACCGAATCTGTCACCGGAATTATAAACGGAATATTTCAAGATGGAAGTATAGTAAGGTTTTGCTCATATAGTACGTAAGCGTATGCTGAAAACTCATTTCTAAGTGCACGTACAACCCTGTTATTTGATCTCCTAAAGTATGTTTTAAGTCGAAATATAGCTAAATTGACATTTTCCTGCCATTTTATGAGATTAACCAAACCTCAAGAGAATTGATAGAACTATTTTTAAGATAATAGTTACAAGAAGTAGTATTTTTATGCACCAATTGTTGAAAAAGAAGAAAATGGTAATATCACTTAGCTGGATCTGTCTCCTTGAAAGCACTCCCTTCTGTATACATACACAGCTCCCTGGAATTCAAGGTTTGGTATACCTACTGAATCTTAAGATTTGGAATAACTTGGAGGTCTTCTGGTAATTTCTCCTGTATCTTCTCTACCGTCTGGAATCCGCGACCTTCAATGATTCCTTACAGAAGAGGAAGAAGTCGGATGGTGACAAATCGGGAGAGTATGCTGTTGTGAGACAATAGGTGTCTGGAACTTTGCCGAAAACTCCCGAACAACGAGTAAGAAATGGAAACGTGCATTATCGTGATGAAATATGAACCATAATATAATATTACACGGACGTTAAACAAATGTTCATTTTGTTTAAAATCTAGTTATGGCTCAACATTGTACAGTAGAGTTTGGAAGATATGATTTGTTGCTAAACAAGTAGTAATTATATGATATGATTGGTCGTTTTATGTGTTGAAGCATATACACCAATCTGATATCTTGAATCAATGATAAATGTTACAATTACATGCAGGTTCCTACACTGTAAAAAATAGTTATGTTAATTCAACACAATGCGGTGTCCCAGCGTGACTAGCACTTTTGTGTGTTAAATCAACACAACACACGGTGTTGATTTCGGTACTGTGAAAAAAAAAAAGTTACGGAGGAAATGAGATTTGAACATGGGTTGTTCAGTTAGAAGTCGAGCGTCTTACCGACTGAGCTAAATCGTCGGACAGAAAATGAAGTAGATGCAAACGATATTTAATGAACAACATTTGAATTAAAGGATTACAGTATAGATTTATATAGTGTATGGGTTCAAATATATATTGTTGAACCCCCAAAACAAACTAAGTTACTTGCACGACTTATGACATGCTTTAATCACTTCCTATTTGTCAATTGGAAAACAGATTTCTCATTCATTGAGAATAATTCTATTTCTATGAAAGCAAGCAAGATGGCGGAAGCCAAATACTTGAGCAGCATTACTGCTTTCTTATCGTAATAATATGTCGAATGCTGCGCTTACTTTCATAGAAATGGAACATATTCTCAGTAAATGGGGATTGTGATCCCTAATTGACCAATGAAAAAGTGATTAAACCATGGCATAAGTCGTGGGAATAACTTTGTTTGTGTTTACGGTTCAGCAAGATGTTTTTAATCCTATATTGTTTCAATGTAGTACTCTTTCCGTCTGACGATTTAGCGAAGTCGATAAGACGCTTGACTTCTAACTGAGCAACCCATGTTCAAATCTAGCTATAGCTGTAATTTTTTTTCTTCCAGTACCGAAATCAACACTGTGTATTGTGTTGATTTAACACACAAAAGTGGTAGTCACACTGGGACACCGCATTGTGTTGAATTAACACAACTATTTTTTACTGTGTATAGCTTAATGCATTATATGGGGAAGGCATGATTAAAGATAGCTGCATAATGGGGAAGAGATAACGTTTGATACTTTTGTAGTATTTACGACTTGTAGAGTTAACTAATTGAACTCTATTAGCTTAAGTAAGAGTAACAAAATATAAAATAATTACATACAAGATTAATGTCGAATATGCAGCTTAGAGAAGAAAGTCTGCTACATAGTGATAATTGATGATCAAGTTTGTAAATGGATGCTATAATAAGTCATCAAATGAGCAACTAATGTCATTATAAAGTAATCATAAATAACACATTACAGTTATCTTACTAATCTCTATTGCAGCTCACTATTTACTCACAATTTCTTCCTTTTTTTTCTGTTTGAATATAACAACAGTCACTTGAATCATAAACTCAACAATCGGTCCATCTCTTTCACAAATAGTAGAGACACCTATTGGGCTCCTTTTCTTCTCATTTCAGTTCCTTTTTCAACAGCCATTGTGTTACGTAATATGATATGGCTGACGTACGGCAACTTCTTATATATTTTCTTCTTATACTAAAGATTCTCTTTTACCACGAGCAAGAAGAGTACAGTCAACAAATATTACCAGTATCTGAACATTTCTCATTGCAGTTAGATACACTTATTACGAAAGATTATTTTTTTTCTGTTAAGGTTTAATTTTATCTCATAGAAGATGAAACGAATTATCTGTTCTATTTCAAGTAGAGAAAGAAGAAAAATCCAGTCCTGTTTACTTTTAAAACTTGAAATCGTAATCTCTCTCTCTCTCTCTCTCTCTCTCTCTCTCTCTCTCTCTCTTTGTACTTGTTAATTACATCTCCCATCCAAAGCATATGCAGTCAATTCATAATATTGTTTCCCAGAGAAATTATTGTCTTTTTTTTTTTTTTTTTAAATAAGTTTTTGGACTTTTCGGAAGGAACATGTTTTGACTATATCTTCCTTTGTGGGAAACTTTTTGCATCATTCGGAATCTTTCTATAAGAACATTGAAGCGCAAATAATGGCTACCTTCGAGAAGAGAAATCTTAAGAGATTTGAAAGGATGGCTGGATGTTCAGATTATCCACATCACCCCTCTCCAACCTTCCTAATTTCCTCTCTCCTATTGGTCCCCCCACCCTCTACCCTTGCCGTGGTTTCCATAACTTTGAATTGGCTTCTAGGAAGAAAGAAGGGGTTGAGGGAGAGAGGGGTAAGAAGAGAGAGAGAGAGAGAGAGAGAGAGAGAGAGAGAGAAATCTCAGCTGAAATCTGATGAGGTCTTTTCTTCTTTTGATTCTGCAATGCTATATAATCTCCCACAGAATCAGCCATGCATTATAATGCTTCTGATTCTTCTCAGAATCCAAATATTACCTTAGCATCTGGAACAAGGGTTTCAAGCTCGCAATACTATAACAGGAAAAATTATGGGGATAAAATCTAACCAGTCTCTGTAGTCGGTCCAGGATTTATGCTGATTCGAGTAGGGCTGTTAAAAATATCGACATACCGAATTCGGTATAGGTATTTTCAATACCAAAAATTCGGTATAACTAACCACAAAATATCGATTTATCGAAATGTAGAATTATTGATATGCCGAAACACCGAAATATCGATGTATCGATATACCGAAGAGTATCAATATAATGAACGATATCGCTTATTGAGTACCGAAATCTTCTGAATTTCTGGAAAATGAATACTAATATATAGATGAAGAGGAATGAATGCCAGCCAAAATCTGATGCCACACAACTCTCTGACCACTAAATGCTAGTTTAAAATCATTGGGTTAGATTCAATAGTGTGTTTCAGTCCTTGCGTGACAAGGCACACTTTCCCGAAGCCTGGCAGCTTCAGGTATTTCAAGAAAGTTATCTATCTATATTGGTCATTTTTAGGTCCCTTGATAGCGAAGCTACAGAGAAAGGGACCTTATAATCCCGTGCAGCTCGTCCGTTCGTCTTTCTGTGTCCAGAAATTGGCTAGACCAACTGAAGTGTCGCCGGAGCCTACTTGATTGGTCAGTGTTGCCAATTTTACATTTTTCCAAATGCTTCCATTACGTTCGACGTAACAGCACCAAACTTGTCATCAACATTAATTGACACAATAGAAACATACGGTGGATGTTCCGTCTCCAAGCACCGCGTTGTCAATGTTGCCAACTATTTTCCATAAAACTTCTTATGAACCTCAAGGTGTAGAGACGTAGCTGAGGTGCCGTTGGAAAGATCTTGGCTACACTAACTCTGACACAAGATCCAATCAGTGATCCGAGAATCGAATTCAAGCCTATAGACTTTGGCACTAATTCCCCTTACCTCCTTCGGTGATAAATAACAACCCTCATTCTAACACCTTGTTTTTCTTAACCAACTCTGTTATAAATTGAAGAAGTCTAATCAATCGTCTCCAATTCTAATGTTATTGCCTACAGTACTCAGCATATGTTTCAGGTAACACCTGAACATATTTTTTTCTTTAAAGCGCATCGCTGGTTAAGTTCCCAATTTTCCATTTATTGGGCTGTAATTCATACACGCCTATATTTTCTCTTTGAATTAAGTCTCGTTTCCCTAAATTTTACTGTAACTTTCTCCTAATTTGTACAAGTTAGAGTAGAAAAATATTTTCGTTGGGAAGTTCTGATGATATTATATTAATAAATAAACCTATGCATGGTGCTTCGATGCTGCAGTTTCTACCTACTGCATGCTCCTTGCAAGTGAGAAATATATTGTAATATTAATAATAACAGAACTGTCGTGAAATACAAGTAAAGTAATTACTATATCATAGATTTCTTTTTCTTTCTTTGCTTTTTTACCAAATGAAGAAATACTATGTTTATACGAAGCCTTAAGACAAAATTTTCATGATCTTATAAAATCATTTTAGAGATTAATCATGAATCGGTCATTGTAGAAAGGTCACACATGTAGAATGTAACATCCAATGACCGAATCAATTGCAAATTCAACGCGCGCACAATTTCCAATAGATCCACCGAAGTCACTCGGAACGGGCATAATCCATAGCGCCTCCGGTTACCGACCATAAAATTCATTTTACCTTTTCACCGCCGCAGTCACATTTGATTTGATATTCCCTGTTGTTATTTATTTTATCTATTTTCCTTTTTTTTATATCGTTCGATAAAATTCAATACTTCTAGACACGTATCTAAAACTATTTTTGGTGGGGTAAATGGATTTGGAGGGTCCAGCTCTAAAGTCGGTCTGATTATGAAAGGTACATTAAATATAGATAGTTACAACTAAAATTATGCTATTCCTTTTAGATGTAAACTGCAATTTGGGGATCGGAATCCACACCCACCCCTAAAGACATATGTTCATGAGTACAGTGAAACCTCTAGTAACGGACACCTCCCGTAACGGACATATTTTGTAATCCCCGACCATCGCTATAAGAAGAAACGTATTGGGAAACCTCTCTAAAGCGGACACTCTGTATTGAGGACACGGACAGTGTTTTCTGTCATTTATAGGCAATATTTACCTCCCTATAACGGACACTTTCATAGTGATTTAAGGATAAATCGCGGATTGTCAATATGTCGACTGTCATGTAGAATGGTTGAACAAATTGCCTTTCACAGTTCGTAATTATAGTATGAACAGGACATTTTCAACGCTGATGGAACAGGACATTTTTTTCGTGCACTTCCGGCTAAACAATATGCTTGAACGGAGAAACGTACTCCAATCGGATGGTAAAATAGCAAAAGAGCGGCGCAAGACATCGAAGAGGAAATGGAAGAGAAGAAACCGTGTGAAGTGAAAAATTGCACAAAAACAACCAATTTCTCAATTTCTGGAGCATTTCTACTTCTCTCTCTTTTTATCTCTCTCTCTCTCTCTCTCTCTTACTCTCTCCATGAAAAAGTCACAAACATACGGAAGATGTAATGTATTGTGATTATCGAAAAGTGCAAAAAAATATTAAATGTTATTTGTAAGTTGTGTCCTGAACATAAAGTTCAGCTTAGACGGAGGAGGTTAATGTAAGAAAGATTTTAGTTATATTCATACAGTATAATTGCTTCATCCACCAGTATACTCTTTAGTTGTATATGACATTGCTCACTAATTTATGTAAGAATATATTGAAACCTCTGTAAGGCGGACACCTCTCTATAGCGGACAATTTTCGATTCCCCGTGGCTGTCCGCTTTAGAGAGGTTTCACTGTACTTCCTATCGTTCAATATCATTGTTTTTTGGTAACATTCGGAATTTGTTTACGGTTTTCTATTTTGTTCGGTATTTCAATATTGTTCGATATATCGATATTTCAATGTTCGGTGTCGCTCGGTATATCAATATCTATCGATATATAGGTATAACGATAACGCTCGGCATTTCGATGTATTGGTATTTCGGTATATCGATACAGTACGGTATTTCGGTATATCGTTAATTGTCGATATCCAAAACATCCCGAAACTCGGTATGACAATCTCAATACCGAAAACCCCTAAATTCCAGTCTTCCTGCCGGCTATACTGATTGATATTTTACAGAATTTTTCACTGCATTTTCCTACGCGAATGCCAGTATAGTTCCCAAAACAAATGTCCTAGTCGCTACCATTCCATTCATTCCCAGAAGAGAGCTCGTCGAGGAACGTCATCTTTCATTCATGTGACGGTCTTAGGCCAAACCTACCTCTGTGGCCCATAGATGAAAGTTAAATGAAAATAATGGAACTCGAGATAAAATAATTTAATAAAATTAAACATTGTAAAAAAAAATCATTTC
Source organism: Lepisma saccharinum (assembly GCA_022664845.1). NCBI lineage: Eukaryota > Metazoa > Arthropoda > Insecta > Zygentoma > Lepismatidae > Lepisma > Lepisma saccharinum. Next base: position 55,212 of record JAGDQP010000641.1, on the reverse strand, counting down.
TTAAAATACTTTTGCGTTTTCTCCGCACTTTAAATGAGCGAGGAAGTATGAGTTGTGTGAGCGAGAATAGAACCCAGGTTGTCTTTGTTATAGCCTCTTACCTTAATTACTTCAGCCATTAATAAGTTATACAAAACTGAAACTGGAGTTATACAAAACTCAAGGAAAACAAGTTATACAAAAATTGCAAAATATTTCTGAACATTTGCAAAGCAATGCTTCTTTCATCGTTGTATAAAACAGTTTTAACTATTTCAGATAACACCTACTACTTAGAATTCCATACAAATAGCGCCCCCCTTTTTGCCCAACAGTTTACCTCCCTATTTTGTTCAACTGACTAAGTTTTAGGGTTTCAAGGTGGTTCTGCTTAGTAAGTTGCACAAGATGAAAAAAAGATACTACTATATTACACCTAAAAAACTGTAAAACAAGGTGAGGTACTTATATTTTGCAGTCCTCGTTTAATAAATTTCCAATGATAGAAGCTTAGAAAAATCCGATTTCTTTCTTAAAATAACAACTCCACTCGGAGACACGTGATTCATGAAATCACCACTCCAGCTGACGCAACTGCCTCTGTGATGCATTCAGTACGTGATGCCACCTGATTGATGATGGCACCATCAATCGGAGCTGGAAGGCACACTTCCCCGTTTAGCCAAACTTTTCCCTACTTGGTTAACAGATATGTGTCTAGAAGTTGGTTTTGGGAGGGGTTCACGAGCTTTTAGGATATATATATAATTGCGCCTAAAGTTATAATAATTCTGCTTTGAATTTCGGGGGAGGGTTGTCCGGACTTCCCGGCCCCACTCCTTGAATACGTCCTTGTTGGTAAGTAAACATAGTCTCTCTCTGCATCCACACATTTGCCATCTCTACCAACGACTGAGTTCCACAAGGAAAGAAGTTTGAATTGTACGTACGATACGAAGAAGATATCTACCACCTGCCAGATACTTTGCTATTGTTTGGCAAAATGGTTAAGATCAGCAAAAGAGTTGGTAGCAGGAGATAAGTCCAGGAAGTATGGTGGGTGAGGAAGAGCTTTATACTACAACTCGCTAAGAGTTTGCACCGCCATTTGTACGACGTGTGAGTGTGCATTGTCATGCAACATGAGAATATCATGTCTGATAACAAATTGATAGTGCATTTCATGAAACAAACTGTAACGATCTGCAGTGACAGTCTCGTGACCACGGAGGAAGACACGATGAATCACTCCAACAGTAGACCGCCAGACATGCAGCAACATTTTGTATGTGTGAAGGAGTGGATTTGGACAGCGCTTTGGATATTTATCCATTATGCTCATCGTTTAAGATTCGTACCATACCAATTTTTTATCACACACGTGACAATCCGGTCCAGAAGTCCTTCCAGTTTATTCCTCAGACAATGAGAACCGCACACTTCAAGACAGCATGCCTTATTGGTAGGTCTCAACTCGTGTGTTATTAATCTGCTTAACTTTTTCACTTTACCAATAATACTAAGGCACGGCGGAACAATGGCATAGTATATACCAAAAGAATGGCTGAACGGTGTTCTTTAGTACCTCATCTGAAACTGCTGTAAGTCGATAACAACGGTGATCGCTTTGCAGCGTAATATTGCCAAAACGAAATCTCGCATACTACCGCGGTATGGTGCATTCATTAACCGTATCTGGTTCAAATGCGTTGTTAATGTTATTCGTCGCACGTCGTGTTGAATGATCAAGTTTTTGTTGAATGTGTATAATCATATCATGAGTAACCTAAATTTCTAGTACATTCAAATAATATGACAGAATCACTTTTCATATTAAACAGCTAAGAAAAAAGAATGTCAAGGAAAAGAAATGCGATAATTTCAGTTGCGAAAAATTATGTTTATTCTTTTATTCACAGAATGCGCATAATAGTAAACATGTATTGCTAATCTACTCTGAATAATCGAATTGTAATACTTTAAAACTTTCCATCCAATAAATTTTGTTAAAAATTAGTAAAATGTAAAATATATTATTAAAACCAGGAATAATGTTTTCAGAAACTCGTTGCACAATTTGCTATACGGACCAGACAAAATATTCAGAGACCTCTTTTATTTACAATTTTAGTTTCAATGTGCACATCTTGTATCTACTCGTTCATTGTATTATAGATTGTGTTTGTATAGTTTGTGTGGAATGGAATGTCACGATCTTAGGATCCGAAGGCCAGATACTTCGAACGACAAGATTATTCCATTAAGTAGAGCAAGCGAGAGAGGGGTGTGGGAAGGGAGAGAAAAGAGGAACGCTCAGATGAAGAAAAACAACAACAAAATGACACTTTGAGAGCTGACACTTGTCGAGGTCAACGAACGTTGCTCTAACGTCCAGGCCTACAAAAACTAGCATCAGTTCCAGGACACGAGGAAAAGCGAAAGCTAGATCTTTTATAATTCTTTTTTCTTGTTTCTTTATTTTATTATTATTATTAATTTGTTTTTGATCATAAGTTCCTTTGGTTGACACCTCTACACGATTCTAGATTAATATATATTTGATCTCTAAAATTGGACAAACTTGAAAGCGAAACATGAAACAATGTAACACTGTACTTGATGCTTTCTACTAGCCATTGGCGCCAGCCCAAAGCGACGACCCGAACCCGAGGAAAACCGAAGATGTTATTGAATTGCTCCAACCAACGCATGTCACAGTTCCAATTCCTCTGTGTTATTTCAAGGACCTGTGCTTAATTATTCTGTTGTAACCAAACATCTGCTTCACAGTATGGGTGATTGTATTTATTTGGAAATGCAAATAAGGAGGCCAGAAACAAAAGGTTACAAATGATTGACGAGTAACAAAAAAGTTGGAGGTAATCTTATGTATATTGAAACGCCAAATCGAGAAACGCCAGCAAGCTAACAGCACCGAACCGGAAACCTTCAATCCACTTTTATTGAAACGCTCTACCGCTGACGTACTTCGCAGCAAAAGAGGACAGCAAAGAAGATAAATCCTAAAAATAAATACATTAATAAAACCATTTGATCCTTCAGAGCGAAACCTCAAGACGATTTGCCGAAGGAGTGTCGAACAAGCTATCACCTCGATTTGGGCTTACATTCTCTAATACATTTTAATATAGGTGGAAAGCATGATTGGACACTTGAACTGGAATGAAGCAACAAAGATCAAAGGAAGTTGGCAGTAACAGCGGAGAAAACAGGAAGGGGGAGGGTGCGTAGGTAGCGAAATAATGACACTTCGACACTCATGCAAATCGAACATACGGAGAAAGCGAAATTTCTCGCAGCTGACACTTGCCGAAGCACGCTGAGAAAAAACATGCAACAACATTTAGAAGATTTTATGGTTGAAAAGTGACTCGTCGATGAATGCGGAAGCTCGACCAGCAGGTTTCCAGCTTTGATCGCGGAAGAATTGTGGTATATCGCTACCACGGGCCCCGAGAACAGATGGTTTGTGCGTAAAGCTCTGGCAGTTCGAATAGCCACATCCCGAACACTGACGCACACACTGGCAGATGTTGCACAGCGCCCCGTGTCCTCACGAACAGTTCTACGTCGTCTTGAAGAGCGGGGCTTATTTTCACGGCGCCCATTGCTGCGGCTTCCGCGGACTACACATCGTAGGTATGAGCGACTACAACGGTGTCGTTTCATGGAGAGCCGAATGGCAGGACATCCTCTTTTCAGACATCCCGCTACTGTCTGCAGCACTATGATGGCCGCAACTATATTTGGCGGTACCGTGGTACTCGGCTGGGCGACGCCTACGTTTTCAATCTCTACGTCGATATGGGTTATGGCGAAATCCTATTGGATTTCGTGTCTCCTAAGCACTAACGGACATGTGGCCAGCCAATGGTACATCGACAATGTGTTGGACCGGTTGTGGTCCGTTTAGTGGAGGCCCTGCCGGGGACCACATTCCAGCAGGATAACTCCCACCTGCATGAGGCACATGATGTCCTAGCTTTTCTGACCGGGTACAATGTTCTCCTGCTTCCTTGACCGGCTCGTTCACCTGATCTCTCGCTTATTGAATACGTCTGGTCCACGAATGCACAATGCCTCTCAGGCCATCGACCTCCCCCAGCTACAGTTAATAAGCTGTGTCATCGTGTCGAAGACGCATGACTTGTCATACCCCAGGAAGATATTCAAAGGCTCATCCTCTCTATACCTCGCCGTGTTGCAGCCGTTATGAACGCCCAATCCCCAGGCTACTGACCTTCGACAGATCTGTTCCGCTATGTGTCACACATCGTACAGAATGCTAAGTTTAATCATTTGCTACTTCCACCTTACGGTATCTATCTGCCAAATTAGGGTCTGCTATCTTCTCTCCTTCTTGTTGCATTTTTAATGGCAAGCAGTGTATATTGATAGCTCTATTTCGTTTAAAATGTACGTTTCGCAAGTTGCATTTTCTTCTCTCTACCGACCCGTTACTGAAGTTGTTTTACACTGTACTGTATCGAGGGTAACTAGCTGCTTCAGATTTGGACTTAGTCTCGGAATGACAATGCAGTTTTAAGCAGTTGGATTTAGTTTTGGAATGACAGTCTAGTTTTATGCAATTGGACTTAATACCGGAATGATAGTCCATCTTTACACAGTTGGACTTAGGGACAGTTTATACTTTACGCAGGTAACATAGTTGAGTGTAATTTAATATTGTCTCTCTTTGACTTTCATGAAAAGCAGATACCAAATCTAAACATACAAGTAAGTAAGTTAGCAGTACTCTATTAAACGATTATTTCTACCGTGTCAACCAATTATACAATTGTCTCAAACTTCAATATTATTTTTTTTTTACTAATGTTATATCTTTACGTTTGTAAAACACGTTTCTATCTACAGGAGATATTTGGCAATTTCGCATAAAACAACACAATGCAGTGTCAATAGGCCGCACTACACTATTACAGGGTGTCCTTGAAATAATGGTGAAAATTTCGAGAGGTATTTCTTTTTACATAGTGTAAGCGGTGTCGGTTAGTAAATCATACTGGAAGTAGTACCCAATACATTTATTTAAGTGAATACATCTTAGAAGGGATATTTATTCGTACCCTATTAAACAATGTAATTTCTTGACAATGAAATTCTTAGGATGAAAAATCTGTATATGTTGCACTCCCTTAATAAAAAAAAACATTGCTTATATAGATGTATCGGGTACCACTTCGAGTGTGATATGCTAAACCGACAGCGCTTACGTATTTATGGTTCGATCTATGACGTCATTTGTGACGATGCCTTCGTAACTTTCAGCGCCACAAAATAAAGGACATTGTACACTCATATTCACAGACAGTGGCCTACGGATTTCTGTAAGTCCATTTTTATATCTGGCAACTAATATACATTGTAAGTACCGTCTATAGATTATAAATTGCAAATCTAAATCGAATTTATTTATTCGTTTTTGCCATACTGAGCAACTTGTTTGATTTAGTGTACTATCGACAATTTTCTATGAATCTTAGTGTACGTTTGTCTTACGCGGCCTTATTTCCTTTTACCTTTTAGGTTGTCCTTGGTGCAACCTTTCTCAAGTCTATTTTTCAAGCTATGCTCCAACACCAAGGTAAAATTACGTATTAAGCCTACGAAAACTTATCCTACATAGAGTTTGAAAGCCGATTCACTGTGAACTTTAGTTTGCACTTGTGCCGTAGAGCAGAGCTACAACTCCTTAGTTTTGATTCCCTAACGCTTCGACAAAGACCAGGTGAAACAAAGTTCTAGGACTAGACCGGCATACGTAGTGGAACCTGCCACTGTTCTAGGGAAGCAATATGAAACGTCGTGCTTGTAGGCAGTCTATAATGTGCTGGACACACCATTTTTTGGAACTCCCTGTACGTATTCACAGGCTTTCGTTCAGAAAATCTGCCCCGGGGGTGCATTTCAGAGAACCAGGAGTGCGTTACTTGTACAATTGGCATTACAATAGTAGGATAAATAGTAAACTACAATTTTGTACGGGGAGGCGGTATACCCCGGGAGAGGTGCCTGAAAGAAACACTGCGTACTCTTGTTTGCTTTACCACTAGAATATTGTTGAGCTCTTTTCGGGTCACGTTTGTCTCTATTTATCACGTTCCAACATCATTCGAAGTGTCCTTCTGGGAAGGACATTCCAATAGTAGAGACTAAGGGGGTGCAGCAAAGATATTCCAATATTTGTCTAGTGTGGGACTCCTCAGTCATAAACGTTGGTCAGATGCATTTTTACGGACAACTACGGTTGTGATTTGCTGAGTCGTCTTTCGTCAATATTTCTTGAGGTAATTATTGCGTCATTTGTGATTATATGCGCTGAGTTTGGGTGCCTTTAGTATATATCTTCAAATGAACTTTTTTTGCCTTTGTTTTGATCTGAGTTAGCAACTCCCCAAGTTTATACAGTGGGTCCTGTATGAATGGATTCGATCTCTGAAAAACTTCAAGACTGCGAAGATGATGACGTAAGTATAAACCGGTCACATAGCTAGACGAACAGGATGGAAGATGAACGATCTCTACATTCGATTCCCAGTGAAAAGAAGCGAGCTAGAAGACGATCAAACGCAAGATGGTAGATGAAATAAAACACTTTTCAGGAATTACATAGATGAGAACAACAGCTGAGCGAGATATGAGAGAAAAAGAGAACACTTTCATCCAGTGGGTTATACAGAATGTCTGAATGTGATATAGAGGATTGGTACAGACTTTATGGACGCCCTATACATAATACCCTCTTCTCAATTAAAATTTTCAGCAGAAGCCCAAGAATTAATGACAATATTTATTTTTTCAGAAAACATGAAGGAGAAAAACTGAATTATTTAATAGGGTCATGTAATATCGTTGCTATTTTGCTAAGCTTGTCATTGCTTGCTTGATTGATTTCCACTAATTTAATACGCAAAGCCTGCAAAACAGTAATTTAATATAAAACCCGCTCATATCAATTTTGCTCATTGTTCACTTTTTAAATTGATTTAAGTACAATCAGCTGGGTTTGACTATACATATGTATGGTTGTTCTCCACCGCGCCAACTTTTCACGCATAAAATTTACATAATTACGCGTTTGTCTGTAAAAGTGCAAAAAAAATGTAATTAAACATACCATACGGTCTCGCAGCGTAAAATGTGAATCATTCATCTCTCCTGGTTCGGCTTGTCCAATCAACACTCTCTTGATTTAAACCTACCCCTCTCCCTCTCTCTTCCTTTGAGCTATAGGAACGTACAACACCAAACAGAAGATTGCCACGCTAATGAAATGTCAATCATTCTCAGTTGGAGGGCTGTTACGATGTTACAGGTCATTCCCCATTCCCTCTTATACGTACATTCATGTAGACAGATATACGAAATACACAGGCAATTTATATCTATTCAGTAACCATGTCCCATTCCTTTATCACTAGTATTAAAATATTATTGCTATATTTTTATTACATTAGTTTCGTTTCATATATCGTTCATTTTTTTCAGTTCCCCTTTTCATTCGGGCTACATCCGAATCGGATGGTTTTTTCTTAGTCCACCATCAATTCATATGCGAAAAAAATAAAAATAATAGATATTTAAATAATTAATTGATAGCTTTTTCTTCAAAATTTCCCGCTTTTCTGAGGCGGGTATTGATAGTTCGTTTCGTCGACACGAGGCGTTGTGTTAGCCTTTATAATCCAAGGTTCGCTAGATGGCAATGCAGTCGCCTCGCAGGCAATATTACATAACCCTATTAAATAGTTCAGTTTTTATCCTATTTGGTTTATTGAGAAAATAAATGTTATCAGTAGTTTGTGAATTTCACCATCTTTTGTTAAGATCTTAACGGATTGGTTGTTAACGGGTTAAATTATTTCAAAGCTCTTAAGAATTTCTTAACGATTCGCCAACTGTTAATGATGATTGATGATATCCAGCCAATTAAATAAATGTAAGGTGATAACACGTAAAAATGATGCATCTATAAAACCAAGTATAAGACCTCTTTTCATGCACGGCGATTCTGTTGCTTGACAACGAAGTCGGCCGCCGCGCGGTTTCTTTTGTACCATGTTATGCACGTACGATTTGTCGCGCGAGTTGTTGGGCCATAGACAGAAAGAAATTGTCTTGCCAGTGTTTTATTGTGCATTCGTGTATACTGTATTTTTTTTTGTATCCGAATTTTTTTTTATTATTATTATTATTGCCAGCCAGGCTGGCACCCTTCAGAGGGTTAAGCCCTCTATTTCGGGTAAGAGGGGTCAGGTCATTATGGATATTAAGGACGAGTCAGTCGGATGGGCTAAGGGATGATAGGAATATTATTTTATCCTTTATTTTATTAAATCTTTAAACTTAGACATTATAAGCTTTGAGCTTATAATCATTTTGTTTGGATATGATTAAGGATGATTGTGAGATGAAAGATGAGGATGAGGTGCTATTAGACGTCACGACACTTAACGTTTAGGACGAATGACTGACAATCTTCTTGTCTAGGGGCGACTCTAGACTAAATGAAAAACAGGTGAAGCCCTTGCAGAACATTGATGGTTACTGTGCTTATAATGGCGGTGAATAGTGAGTGAATTAAATGCGATGATAACGAGTTCTGTCAGAGCATAAGGTATTACGTAGGTGTGAGTGGTTTAGCGGAAAAGTAGACATACGGGCCAGAATACGTTGCTTGAAAATTCACTTTGAAAATTTCGTTGGCTGAATGGGTGACTTCTCTAAGGATATTGGCCCGGTCAAATGGAAATATGTTTTGGAATATTAAAGTGAGGAAGGAGAGAACTTGTTCGATGGTGATTGGCTGTTGAACTGAGGAAATGGGTGTGTGCTGTGTGGTTTGTTCTGGAACACGGAGAGGGACTATGTAGGCAGGTGTGTCGGGATTGAGGGTGGGTCGTCCTTTACATTTGTAGCTGAAGGTAGGGTGAGATTCATTACAGGTATTGCATTTAGGCGGATTTTATAGGTTAGAAGAGTCTTTTGTGTGGTGATTGCCAGTACAGTACCCACATGTTGGTTCGTTCGGACAGTTTTTGGTGTAGTGGGCGTTATATGCTTGGCAACGTTCACATCGTAATGGAAGCGGTGGTGAAGTACGAGATGGTTCAACCCTGTATCTTTTCTTGTAAATGTAGGCTCCGTTTTGTAGTAAGTCATCTATAGTCTGCTGGTGATTAGTTAGAACTCTGACCATGTAGCTTGGTGTGCCTTGCTGGGTTTTGATACGGATGCACTTAGTTATGACGTGTCCTTCCAGTTTTAATTCTTCTTCAGCATTTGTATCAGTGATGTCTGGTTCTACTCCCCTGATTACTACAGACAACATGGATGATCGACGTGGTGGTGGTGGTTGACGAAGTGGCTTGTTATTATCCAGATGAGTGAGTTTAGCATGTGGCCCAAAAATCTCGAAGCTGTATTTGTTTCTGATAGTTTTGGAAAGATTGATATCTGGTGATTGGATAATAATTCCGTTTCTAGTAGGTATGATTCTATTGATGCTGTCTCGAGAAACATATTTGAGTAGTTGATAGAAAAGTTGTCTCGGAATTTGATACTTGCTGTCAAAGTTGGTTAGAAGAAAGGAGTGCATAGCTGGTACTGAAGTATTACAAGCCTGATGGTCGGTATGGTCAGAGTCAGAGATGGTCATTTCTTTGTCAGTATCAGAATCGGAAATATGATGAACGTGAGATTTTTTGGTCGGTGGAGATTTTGAACTGGCTGAGCGACGTTGGTCTAGTGATTGAGATCTGGAACTTGCTACTGAAAGGCGATCGGTGCTGCGTTTGTGTTTAGGAGTTGCTCCCAATGATTTTGATTGATCCTGATGAAGAAGCTGTCGATGTTCGTTGGACAACTGGAGGTAACTGATGTTTTCCTGAAGATTTACGGATGCTAGACATGATGAAATGGAGTAGTACACACAGTCAATGAGAAAAATGAATGATGATCAGTCACCATGGAATGACTGCAAAATATTTCTAAATAGCTCGCACCCTCCGACACTGAATAGTGCCGTCAATCCTATTATGGTCGTATGTGTACACTTCTCCCTCGTGCGTCTGCTACACGAGATCATCGGATGTATATTAACAAGCCACAGCTAGGCTAGGTGTTTCCGACTGTATTTTTTCATATCGTAATATTGTAGCGAAAAGAAGAAAAAGAACATGGGGAGTGTACATTCTATCAACTCCAGTAGTGTTATATTAAATGCTGTTATTTATACAGTACATCTATCCATTGATTCTTGATATTTGTGTCATTATACTCATTTGAAGATTAATCCCAAATCGCTTTCCTTTTTGTCTTATCAAGCACGCCTGGCAACACTTACGCTCCAAAAGCCAAACCGGACGATTGCATAAATATAGCCATTGAAATCAACGTAGCTGAAACGTCTCGCGCGGCTTTTCGCCGCAGCAATCTCTATAACACAACAACATGGTTTTTATATCGTGTCAACGGAAAATGTCGCGTGGGTTCATAAAAGCAGCTATTTAATTCCATTGTTTTAAAGAAAGGACGGATTCTGCTGCTTTCTTGCCGCGCGACAGAATCACCGTGCATTAAAGGGGCCTAAAATGTAAATGTAGTTAGTGTTGGTCATGTTGTAGAACCCCATGGTATTGTACAATCAAGATATCAAGACACAGATTCCCATCTATTACGCATGGACACCTGTAATGTGAAAAGAAAAATTAATTACAATTCCCATTAGTAGTAATTCAAGAAAGTTTTAATTTTTAACCTCATATTCTTACTCATTTGTTGACATTCACACTATTTACAGTGTACGCTATTATGTTTCGTAAACTGACAAAAATATTGTGTAAAAAAGTTTATTTCATGTGTAAATAGTTTTATACAAGATTTCACCAACGTCCAGACAAAACGCAATGCTTCTATTTAAATATTTCATCCTCACAAAATGTTTTGAACGTTTTCAAGTAGTAAAAGAGCAGGGGTCCGCCAGGATTTTCAGTCTGGGGGAGTATAAAGTCAAAGTGTAAGTGTAATTTTGCACCATTTCTATCGATTTTTTACAGCATAAATTTTAGAGTTGGGGTGTGTTGTCGAGAATTTGGGGGTGATACCCCCTACAGGGGGAGGGGGCTGATAGAATCACTGAAAGAGGGTAAGATACGGTAATTTCGCAGTATTTTTCATATTTTACAGTGCACTGGTCTTGTCACGGGAGATCTCAACAGTAGCATAGCTTGAAGCGAAAATATATTTATCTGCTGTCAATAGTGGAATCCTGCAGCAACAAGCTTATAAAAATAATACTGCTAAATTACGTATACATCAAAATTACCTTACATATGTGAATCCGGATAAAAGTTTTCTCTCGGTGAGCAAATACTATTGGGAAATGGGAGAAACAAATTAAACATGTTCTTTACAGGTTAAAATCCAGAAAACAACTTAATAAAAGTACATTTATTGCATACTACATTCGGAATAATAAAACACATGCAGAATTTCTTACCTATTTTGATGACTTCAGGGAGGCAGAAAACTTTTTGAATCACTACGAACACCACTGTCACTACAAGTAAGAATGTCCGACAATTTCGTCTCTTCCACATGGCACAGGATTTTTGTATTATTTCACTTCACATTCAGCATTGTTGTGATTCTTGCAGTAGAAAATTCCAAAAGCAGAAATCACTCGTACATACATTGAAAGCTAGGTGAAATACATCCCTCCTACCGGAAAATAAACCTTATTCACGTACCGCACATCTGAAATAAATAAGATACACAATATATTATTTTACTGCTTATCAAATATTGTCTTTACCTATTTCTAGTAACATGTTTCTGCGGCAAGTGTGATTGTTACTACTTTAAATCAAAAGATGGATAAGATTGGTTTCATTGTAAGAATTGTTAATCGTGGCTTCATGATGACTGTTTCAGTCACATTCCTGTTGTTTCAAACACATCCCTCATTATGTCATTTCATGATAATATTTACATAGTAATGTTTAGTAAATACTTTGTTAAAGACAAATAGGCTTCACCAATGATGACATGCTCTAGGTTTCGTCTACTCTTTCCAACACAGGTAGGTAGGTCTAGGTACCTTATGATCATATTTCTGCAGAAATGTTTAGTTAATACTTTGTTGATACACTCTGGGACCATCTTTGTCTATGATGATTTTTGAAAATGACCATTTTTGCATAGAACTGTGCCTACTTTGCACACATTAGAATTCGGTTTAATTCTATCATGAATATACGTAATAACTAAAATGGTTATGTCGCTCTGCAAAGGGAAGATTTGAACGTCTAGGTATATCTGCTTATTTAGTTGCCATTTCACAAAATCTTCCTTTGAAGAAATGGGTATATTTTCACCAAACTAATTATTTTATGATTTTTTTTATGTCGACGATAGTTTACATCGTTGCTAAAGCTCCAAAATCTAAAATTTGTATTTTTTAAATAACTTTACCTGCATTCATTTTCTCCAAAGATTCAAACCGTTACTAAGATAACCCCGAATTAAAAAAAAATGTAGTTTTCATACTGAAGAAGTGTCACTGGATTTGACAGTTTGAACGAGTTTTTACCAAATAACTATCGGTAAGTTGCAGAAGTGGTTTTTGCTGTTGTGACGACAAGATGCATCCATAATAGATTGCTATGAAAACGCTTGGCGGTGACAGACAGGTTCAAATAGTAAGAAGAAAAACTTCGTTATCTGGCAATGTGGTAAAATCTGACACCTCACAAACTAATTGGAAGGAGAGAATCTTGATAGGTCTGTCAGTGCTCAGTGTGGGGATCCTGATATTAAATAAATAGTCCAGACGCCAAGGATTACAAGTAACGTTGACATTTTAAAAAAAAAAAGTTCGAGGTAAACTTTTATATGTAACCCAAAATATACGTGACACAGAACTGTCATATTTTGTATATAGATAGATTAAGGCCCAAGGTCTTTTTGTGCAAAGTATTACAGTTCTGTATAACTTATTTCGGGTTATATATATAAACGATTACCTTGAATGTCTTTATACGTCAATGTCACTTATATCTCTTGGCGTCTGGACTCGACAAATATTAGTAGCCTTCAGCAAGGAGACGTAAATTGATTCTCATTCTACATCATTTTGTATTCCTATCTTAACAACCAATTATTTACACTTTATTACGAGGAACGAAATAGATTTAATTCCAAGTTCAAGCAAGCTAAAATTTATCCAAATGCATAAGAGAACGTTATATTTTCATTGTTGAATGTTTTTAGGAAAATCAATGTAAATGCCATTTACTTCGGCGACTTAATCACATTTGGTTACTGCAGATCTTATTAGGATGCATCATATGGGGATACTGGATTGACATGATTAACCATTTGGTAAATTATTTGCCTATGGTTTTCACTACAGCAATTGGTCCATTGTTCATTTCTAAGTCGTCTTATTCTCTACATTAGTAATCGGATAAGGTTAATTAACCATGGATTACTAGAGATGTTGACTCTGAAATTAGCATGCTATTTTAGTCTATTTGCACAATTTTTAATATATATATATCATATTCAGCCATTTTCTATCCACTGCTGGATGAAGGCCTCCCCGTTTTCTTTCCACATATCACGATCCGCTGCTATCCTCATTCATGTAGCTCCTGAAAACCGCTTGATTTCATCTACCCATCTTGCATTTGGATGTGGTCTCGAGCGTTTCTTTTCTCTGGAAATCCAATGGAGTACACTCGTCGTCCATCTCCCAAGTGTTCATCTAGCTATGTGACCAGCCCATCTCTGTTGCAAGCCCTTTTGTTTGTGTCACCTGTTTTGTTTGCACAAATCTAGCTAATACAGAGGCGTTACGGTGTTGTAGGTTGGCTTGTGATACTGTGTAGCGTTGTAAAAACTTTGGTAAACTTTATTTTATATGAGCCAGTTAAAAACTAAACGATTAACCATATACCCTAGGTTGGCAACACTTAAGGACTGATGACATTAATTTTCAACTCCTAATATCAACTATATTGGTACAAATCACCTTTCGAAAACTTCATTTTATTTTAACTCACATTTTTTAAAATTATATTCATTGTATTTTCCATTGGGCTCGATATTGGAAATCCTGTATCTTGAAAAAGGAAGCGGATCCATCGATGCTGGACTATTTGTTTATTGTTTCGACGTCAGGATTCACCTTTCAAAGTTTGCCCTATTTTTTTGTACACCCTGTATAATATTTCCTGTTCAATTCCTTGTTCTCTGACCCGGATTATTATTATTAGCTAGTCAATTTTCGAAAACCATCCTCTTTTGTTACGAAGTTTTTATTTTAAACGAAAATTATTGAACGTCAAATTCTCCAGATAGCGTGTAAAATCGATAAACCAAACTATTTGAAACATGCAACTGTTATTTAATACAATAACAGACCAAAAATTATAACACAATATCATCTTTAAAAGAAATAACGGAACATGAAAATACTAGGTACAATGAGAGATGAGAATAGTTACGTCATTACGTGAAATCAATGCATCGACCAATGAAATGAATTGTCGGCTTTGCTCCGGTTATTCTCCGTGCTTGGTCACAGCTGTTTCATCCAGTGTGATCTATGTTGGAAGAACACTTGATGAACTGCAATGCGTAAAATGAAATTGCAAAGCACTTACAGGGGGGGTAATCGCCAGAATCAATGCGGGTTTCCTTTTAAGTTTCAGCGAAAGGTAAAATTAGCCAATGCTAATATAAGGTAGTTAGGGGGAAGGGAGATGAATAGGTGGGGGACAACATTGCAATGCAGAAAGCATGAGAATATATGACTCTATCATTGCTTGTATTTTTCAGTTTTATAATCTTTTTTTTGTTTGTTTGTTTGTTTTAGCAAAAGGTTCAAAATGAACAAATATTTTAAAGCTGCAATCATAATCAATAATTGTGATATTTTATTCGTTCTAAAAAAAAAAAATTGTTCAGCATCGTGTATCATTTATTGTCTATTATATGGACGTGAACCCTTTATAGGATGCCTTGCACATTTTTTCAGTCTTCACTTTTTGTTTGTTTCCCTTTCCACACACAAAAAAAGAAACAAAATGTTAGAAATGAAAACAAAAACAAGTTTTATAGCCGTAGATTGAAACAAACATTTTTTTGTGGGGAGGGGTGCTTCCGTTTTGGCAAAAAGGAGAAAGAGATTGAAAAAAAATATTTGGTTTTAAAATTCAGTGTTTGATTTTTTACGATTAAACTTAGTTTTTTTTTAAATCAGATCTCTCGTTTCCAATTTCGTTGTTTCTTAAAAATAAACTTCTATTTAAAAAGCGCCCGTTTGGTATAACGTTCGTACGTTCCACGTTCCTATTGTAAGATATGTCATATAGTTTCAAGATTCGCAACGGATTGAAACAAGGCGATGTCTTATCACCACTACTTTTTAACTTCGCGTTAGAATATGTGATTCTAAAAATTAAAGGGAACAAAAAGGGACTATCATTGAATGGTTTGAATCAACTGTTTATATACACGGATGATGTAGATTTAATAGGGGACGATGTAGATGCACTACAAAGCAACACCGATGTCTTAGTTGAAGCGTGCGATGAGGTAAGTCTACAGGTAAACGTAGATAAAACAAAATACATGATAACAAGCCGAAACACAGGGAATGAAGGAAATAAAAAACATAAGAATTAGGGATGAGGTCATAGAGAAAGTAAACAAATTTAAATACTTGGGACCATACGTAACAAGCAAAAATGAGGTCACGGAAGAAATAAAAAGTCGTTTAGTATCGGGCAACGCAAGTTTCTATTCAGTCGAAAAACTCCTAACCTCGAAATTAATATCAAGGAAATCGAAATTGAAAATATACAGAACGATTATTCTGCCGGTAATACTTTACGGTTGCGAAAGTTGGAGTACGACCCTAGCAGATGAACATAAATTACGTGTGTTTGAAAATAAGGTTTTGAGAAAGATATACGGGCTGAAACGGGACGAAATGACTGGAGAATGAAGGAGACTGCATAATGAAGAACTCCACAGACTGCACGATTCACCAGATGTAAAAAATAATGAAATCGTGACGTCTAAGGTGGGCAGGCCATGTAGCTCAGATGAGAGAAAAACGAAGATTATATTCTATCCTGGTTGGAATGCCGGATGGAAGGAGACCATTGGGAAGAACGAGACGTCGACAATATTAGAAGAGATTTTTGAAAAGTAGGTATTCGTGATGAAAACTGGCTTGATGTTGCCCAGGATAGAATCCAATGGCGAACGTTTGTTACTACGGCGATGAACTTGCGAGTTCCATAAGCCATAGAATTAGTTAGTTTAAACTTCTGTTTAAAAATATCAAATAACAGCTTTAGATTTTCAGCAAAATTCCTTTCTGTTGTTGTTGTTGAATTAATTTACAGCGTGTGCGCAAAGTAACTGTGCACTTATATAAGAACTAAAGGAGGGAATATCTCAAATCACAAAGTGAAGTAATGTTGATCTCGATTCATCCCCTCTTCCATTTCGTGCTAACCAATTCCTATTTTTCATCGGGTCCCCACTCACTCTATTCACATGGTTAGTTAGCATGAGATGGAAGAGAGCTCGAATCAAGGTCAACTTATAGACTGAGTTTTATTCACTCTTAGTTTTAACGTTAGTGCACAGGTTACTTTTTGAATACTGTGCATTATTTATTCGGAAGTAAGTGGTGTATTTGGTACAAAAAATGTATTTTTGGCTCATTTTAGTATAATAATGATTTTGTCCCGTTTCGATTTTATTAGGTGCTAAGTTTCTAAAATCCATAAACATGCCTTATCCAGGATTCGAACCGAGAACCTTCGGGAGAAATGTAGTTGTGTTGTTCACTAAGTTTCTCATTTCTTCAACACTTTAAATTGGGATGAAGCTGGAATAAATAAATATTAATGGCGAATACCTTAATGACCTTAGATTCGCTGACAATACATATCTTTTTTTTTGTTTCAATTCCAAAGGCACCACAAACCATTATGGAAGAACCGAGTAATGAGAGTTTGATAATTGGACTTAAAATGAGCTTGAACAAAGGTCATGGTTTCAATTCCCGCCGGGTTTCATTGAACTGAGTGTTTCGTTACCCTCTTTAACGGAAACGTTAGGTCCTGTCCTTAGAAGCTCACCACCTCGTTTAGGACGTTAATAATAATTCATTCACTTAATCAAGAGGAAAAAGTGGATATCAGTGTGCCTTACTTGTGAAACATGGACATGGAATGTGAAAATGATTTAAAGATAAGCGTTACACAAAGAGCAATGGAGAAATACATGCTGGGAAGGAAAATAAAGGAGGAAAGGAATATATTTGCTCTCAAACAAAGGTAGAAAAAGGTGATCAAGATTGTGAAGAAAATGTAGTGGAGATGGATTGATCACATAGCTAGGCGAACAGATGGAAGATTAACGACATTGGATTTCCAGAGCAAAGAAGCAACCCAGAAGACGAACAAGTGCAAGATGGATGGATGAAATCAAGCATTTTTCAGGAGCTACGCGGATGAGGACAGCAATTGCAAACATTTTGGAAGAAAGTGGGTGATCCACATCGCGTAGTAGATAAAAATGATATGCTAATATGGTGGCGATGATGATCATTAATATAATTACTAGCAGTGAACAGTCACTTTAGAATCACCATATATCTCCAATAAAATATAAATAAACGTTTACTTCAAAAACCTTAGCGATACTCTCTTAGGTTTCTCACCCTACTTCAACTAGTGTAGTCATAAAATTATTCTCTTGAAAGTCAACATCCCCAGAAATAGGAGAAAAGAAAAAGAAAAAAGAAAGTACGAAAAACGAGCTGGAGGATATTGAAACTCTGATCTTCAATCAAGATATTATCCCGGCATCTAGTAAGATTGAAGGTACTTAGAGAAATCACGGGAAACAGTTGGCAATTCCAATATATATTTTTAGCTGACTTTAAGAATATGGAACTGCAGTAACTGTAAACGAAGAAAGGAAGTTTCAAGCAAATTCTACATGAGCAAAGAATCTTAAAAGCAAAAAAATAGTTAGTATTCGATATTACAGGGTTTCTCTGAGTTTCATAACAATATTTTGATATAATTCTATTTTTAATTCGACTTTCTTTCCTTGCTTTATTGTTTTTTTTCTTTCGCTTGAGAGGAATTCAGTGAATCTTTAGCAAGTTTTCAACTCCAATATTTCTTCTACTTTACAAGTCTGTTCTTGGTCTGGCATGAATATTTTATTCATCCTTAGAGACAGAAGAAGTTACCTTATATTTTACGTCCATTTTATCACTTTTATCGTCATTACCTGAAGATACAGGAGTTACTGACAGGTCACGAAGTGTTTATGAACTTCTTTCTGTAACGTTTGGGTCAAAGACATTTTTTATATTTTTTTTTTTGAAACACTACCTGCTTTCGTCTTGGTATAACTTCAAAAATACACTGGGTTAGCATATTTTAAAGGTTTGTTTCTATGACGATTCAAACACTAAGTCCATAACTTTTCATCCATGTCTGTTCTGGTATGATAACATAACTAGGATCCCAGCTAGCAAGGTGTAACAGTGAAGGCGTGTTGATTATGGAAATTATCCATTAGTGAGTATTACTTTAATGTTTTGTTTTTAATTCTTTCCATTTTTTTTTCAAATTCATTTTTTGCATTGTAAGTGTTATTTATTATCTTATTGTAATGGTTCCTATAATGACATTGTATTAATGCTCTTACTGCCCATCGAGGTGCACTCGTAAAAATAAAATGACAGGACAATATTTATGGTCTCCACGTTAGAAACCTATTTTTCGTGGGTGTACGTTTAATCCTGCCCGCGGATTATCCTTATTGAGTTTCCTGTCCCAAGAAATATATCCTCACTTATGGATTTATTTTGCTGTCCAAATACACGTTTAATCTATTTAATCCTGTCTTAGGATTGGCTTTTCCTAAGTCTCGTGTCACCCCTAAAACAAAAAAGATATATCTAAGTACAATAAAGGTTTCTAGCATCGAATATTATATGATAACTTAAGAAATACAAGCTTTAAAGATATTACTAAGTTGTAAATGAGAATTTCATTTTAAAGGTGAGCCTGCTTCCAACAGCTTATGGAAAAACACCGCAAGTTAGTGAAGTCCCTGAATCAGAAAAATAGTTTATACGTGGTTTGAACGTAAAGTTAAAAGGAAAATAGTTCCATTGTCTCTTACTTCAAAATTATTTATAAGAGGAAAAGTTAACAGCTGGTAGATATTTATAAAGGCTAACGCCCTGTTGCTATTAAATAAAAGTTTTCTCGGAAATTCATGGAATTTTTAATATTTTAAATTACATAATTATATTGGCAGAATTACTTTTTATATATCATTGATATGTGTGCAATATTTTTAATAAATGTAGGGTTAAATTATCAGAGTAAAATTATTAGAAAAATATGGGTACCAGGACTTAGTAAGGGAAGGTATATTACTAAGATATTTTTTGTTTGCTACCTTACAAGCTTAAAGGTGTAGCTCTGCTTTCTCCTGGGCTAAACTAATGACGAGTATAACATTTATCTCTTTATTAGATGCGCGTCATTATGAGTTTGTCAATTTTGAAGAATATTGAGCTGGACTTCAGATATTTCGTTGTTCAATCACTGACAATAGGTTAGGTCAAATACGTAGTCTTGATATTTACTGTTTATTATTTCATCAAGCTGGTATCCGAAGGGCCGCGTACCAGTACTAATACGCGTATCAAAGTTTAAGAAACCCTGCTGTTAAATGAAATACTTATTTTGCATACGCGTTTCGAATCTAAATTTGAGTTTTACTTACGACCTTTAGGTAACTTTGCATTAGACCGAATCTTAGGGGAGAGGATGTGGGATATGGAAGTCAACCAGAGCCTAGTTTGAAGATACTAGCATTGCCTAGTGTGACTAAAAAAATCTACAAATTAACAATTACAATACAAAACATTAAAATTTTCTAAATATATTTATAAAGTTTTAAAAATCTAAAAATTAAAATTACAGTACAAAACACAAAGCACATAAGACACATATCATATCAGGATATACAAAATCACTTTAAAGTAAATTAAAGAATGGTGAGTGACTTCCCTTTATGTAGCAAAAAAAACCGTAGATTTACAGAATTGAACCTCGCAATGTACCGGTATCTGTTAGTCAGTATATCCGTCCACTCGCCAAATACGTCGCCCCTAAGAACTAGCAACTTCAAAGTTACAAAATTCCTAGGAATGGACAAAAACAACACTAGAAACTCATTCGCTACTTTTAATACGTGGGCAGCAGCTCTTTCAATTTTAAACATCATTTCCGGGAATATTCATGTTCTGAAGATATAAAGTCAAGTTAGGCAGAAAATTAAGGCTTGTTTCTTCTGTCATAAAAGAAACGTTAAGATATTTATTTTTTAATTTTAAAAGTCTATAAAATCCATCTTTGGATCAGACCAGGATAGGACATGGGAGGGTAGCGGCCGGTATCTTAGTTAAGGTACCACTGACCTTTGTCTGGTGAAATTGAAGGAAACTAAAGGAAAACGTCAGTCAGGACGATCGGCAGCAGGATTTGAACGAACGGTACCTACCCATTGCGGACCCGAAAAGATACTTAGTTTTTCTCATATACAAAAATTAGCGTAAATTACGCCTTCATGCATATTTAACACAAAGTACCTCTTGCCCATTAGCAGAAGTATAAATGACAGCGACGCCCTATGTGTGATATAAACTAAAAAATAATAAAATAACTTTTTAAAGACATACTTTTCTTAAACAATTAATACTAAAAAGTAAAAAATAATTTTGTTTATGGATGACTAAAAAGAAAAGCATGGGTCGCTCTCTCATATACAGTCACTTAATAAATTCTTTAATTGGTGCGCCCGATGCTTCTCTTTTTAAAAGTCATGCATAAAAAAAATATTTTTTAGTTTTGAGTACGAATTGTTTAAGAAAAGTATGTCTTTAAAAAGTTATTTTATTATTCTTTTTACCCAAATCCTAAAGTACCCAATCCTTAAATGTGTCGTAAATTAAGAATGCATTGTAGATAAGGCATACCGTACATGGATAGGCATATTCTATATAGGGTTCATTTAAAAAAAAAATAATCAAAGATTTAAAAGTGCCTATGAACGTAAAACATTATGGTGTGCTTTCGATTTAACCAAACCCCAGATGATTTCTTAAAGAATACCATCTCGTGTCTTTATATACATATGCTGCAAACTGACAATATATCTAAAAATATTCGAATGTTATCTCAGCAATATCCTGCAGTTTCATGTTGTAACAATAAATTACATTCTCGTCTCTTTATATTTCATATTTACGTTTCATAGTAGATGTATGTTCTTCGTGTACTTTCGTCGAAGTAAAAAACATTTCTATCATATTCAAGGTTTTACTTCCTGTATGGCTTGGAAGTATGAAAATATTGAATACTAAAATATTTACTGAATTTAAAGTTTATTTTATTTGTTACTATATTCTGGTAAGCACTATAGAATGAACTAATACAGTAAGATTTCGTAAGCATCGGTTAGGAATAACTCAAAATCAATACCTTATCAATTAAAATAATAATTGTTGGAAATAAAATAGTAACATTGTACAGAAATTTGTAAGATACTTCAGAATTTTCTCACTTAAAACATTGGAAGGAACTTTCTTACTCCACTCTTAAACTTTTGCAAATGCTTGAAAGAAGTATTTTTTATCAAGGTATCATGTAATCTAAAACCTAATACACTAGGACCATCTGTGATTTAATTTTGTAAACTTTCCACGACATCACTTATCGAAATTTTCAGGAGTCACTTATATTGATTTTACAGTTATATGAAGTTCCTTTGGCTAAGAATTAATTATTATTACAATTTACAAATAATTATTCTTTAGGGAACAAGGTGACAAACTTGACCACTTAGTAGCAATATATAATATCGTCGATATTTTGCGAAGCGACCGCATTGCCACCTAGTGCACCTTGGATTATACAGGCTCACAGCTCGCCTCGTGGCCACGACACGAACTAGCAATACCCGCCTCACTAAAGCGGGAAATTTAAAATAAAATGTATCGGTTTATTCAAAATTTTGCTGATTATTTTTTATTATTTTTTTCACGTGTGACTGTTTTGATAACTAGCCAACAGATATCAAATGTCCATGAGGATCTTGGCCTATACAGGGTGCTGCAAAACAACACCGACAAAACCACATCACGAGATACCTGACATAAAAATAAGAAATAATGTATAGACCATCGAGGGTTCACAAATACCTCGTTTCGGCGCTATAGACTGCCAAAAGTGTCTGCAAAATGAACTCTAGAGCTTGATATTCCCTACATCATTAACAGTAGACTCAGGGCCTCAAAGACGTCCAACCTGATCTATCAAAAAATACATATTCCAAAATTATCCAATGGATGCGCAAGGGATTCCCTAAAGCAAGTAGGGTATTTCCAGACATTGTCTGGAGTAAATGTGATGAAAAATATGGGCCAATATCGATCAAGGTTGTCCAGTATTGGGTCAATATTTGCCCGATGTTCTGTGTTGTTAGGGGAGAACGAACAAGACGATTTTTCGTATAAGGACACATATTAAACATAATCACTGGCATCTAAGCGGGCAATGCTAGTCTCTTTTACTGATAAAAAGTACAGCAAACGTACGTTGAAATGTATGTTCATTTTTTCCTGGTTATTATTCAACCACGAATATTTAAAAAAATGAAATTTGTTAGAGACATCTACTTTCCGTAAACAAATTATTGTTACTTGCTGTAAGGAAGTCCCATTCATTCTTATTTCGACCAGACTTTACTTCAGAGAATTTCTGGGAATTCCCTAATTCCTTTTGGGGACACTCTTGTGCGTGCATTGCAGAATTTTGGATCATGCATTTTTAGGTACAGAATGTTTGAAATCTTTGAGGTGCCGCCTCAGTTCCACTGTTAATGGTATTTGAACTATTAAGTTCTAAAGTTCACTTTCGGCAGCCTATAGTGCCGAAAAGAAGCATTTGTGACCCTCGATGGTCTAAATTTTTCCTTTTATTTTCATGTCTGGAATCTCGTGAGATGTTTTTGTCCATGTGAATTAGAATGGAAAGTACCAACACCATATTGCAACCTTTTTGTCAACTTCAGTTTCTCAACTTACTGCAGAACAGTAATTATAAGTTTTAAGAGGTTTACTTTGAGTAGCAATGAATTACAATATTGCAAAGCCTAAGTTCTGTTCCTACGGGGAGCACTCATGTACGATGGTTGTACTGATATGTAACTATACGTTTGAAGAAAGGGAGAGCATTAGCTAACCCAGATGCAGGAGTTATTCTCGTACACCATACAAAAAAAAGTTTGCGTTTCCACTGTCAGAGATTTATAACTTGGATTATATTTTTTTTATAAATTAATAATAATAATTTCTAAAATATCGCGAAATAGTTTTTTGTAATGTTTTTATAAGTCTGGTTTTGCCTATTGTAAAGCAGCTAATCCTATGAAAATGTATACGTACAAACAGAAGCAGTTTACTTGAAATGCGCTTCATCCCTTATCTGCTGTACCGAAATAAAAGCATTTTCCACGACCGTCAATTCTCTGTTAATCTTTATTTACCAGCTTTTGAGAAGCTTGACAGAATATAATTTTGCCATTGCCTGTAAATGTTGGTTCACCCTCGATCTACAACTGAAACAAGGAATATTTAATTGTTTGCTCCTTCAGTATCTACACAAATTCACACAATATGCTACGAGCTTCAGTCAAGTTTAAAGAAAAAAGTTCAGACCATTGATCTCTATCTAAAAGCGATAGTGGACTGATCGATGTCAACAAACTTTTAATGAATATATGAAGCCAGTCAGAAGAAGAACAAATATTATAATGTACTATATTGTATGCAGAGTCCGCTACGTGCCTAACTCAAGAATTAAATCATAAATTTAAAAAAACCGGCCTCAGAACGATAACAAGCATAAAAACACTGAGGACTGAGTATTTGGTTCACATTCATTTAGACTGGAAGTAGACGATCCAGGGGAAATGTTTGCTCTGGCGTTTTTCTTACGACACTAATCGATCAATCAAGTATCGTTACGTACGTACAGTTCGATGATTTAGTTCAGACATGCATAGAGATCCAGATCAAATCAGTTACTGACAAAACTGTTCACTTTAAAACTAACTAACTAAATATTTAAACAGGTACGCCATTCCAAGAGCTTTAGTCCTCATTAACTAAATGGCACTGGGAAAATACTGTATCTTAAAAGCAGCTTAGCACAATTATGAAGCTCGTTATGCTAGGTGCCCTGTTCTCTGGCTGAATCCGAATATGTTTTTTTTTGTTTCTATAAATACTACTAAATAATTAAATATTTGATTTCTTAACCCCAAAATAATTGTTTACTACCAAAAAGGCTTTATATATTTTTTTAAAAAATTAGCAGCCATTTTTTTTTATAATTGCTATATAATTTTGGTATGACGTTCATAACCAGCAAAATAATTGTTTATTGCCAAAAAGCGTTATTTTTGGGGGTAATATTACGTTCGGGGGAGTGGAATAAAAAAATGGAAGATTTAAAATATGAAACATCAAACTTTTTTTTAAATTATAAATCCAAGCGTTAGATATAATACACAGAACTGTATATTTATGCTAGGAGATGTTCTTCATCTTGTTGAACTGAACGAATAACTACGTTCGTTACATTTTCATTTTCATAACCCACAATTATTTTACTTTCTGCAAGATATCTCCGTTGCACCAAGTTCCGTTCTAAATATTGCGTATATTTTTATTAATAAACCTATTATTAATAAACCTATCAGTGACATTTAATTGGTTTAGTACATTGAAAATCAGTCTTTTTATAAATGCAGACTATAGTGATAAAATAACTGTTTATTTTGTTCTAACTCAGTTTTCAAGCAGAAAGGTAAAACTTCTAATAGCTTGGTTACCCTATACAAATTCACACCACAAGTTGTGTTATTTGTCCTAAGGCATTATTCCTGAAGCCGCATCCATCTTGGTTAATTCTACGAAGCCGTCTGTGGACAATTTTGTGAAACTCATCAAAACACACATTTTAATTTGTAAATTAAAATTTGTATACTGTATATTCAACACAGGCCTACAATTCATTTGTTGATACGACATTATCATAAAAAAAACTGTGTCAGCAGCGATGCTCAAACTAGATAGTAATCTAATGAGAGCTAGGTCCGAGCTATTTATTAGAAGGATACAGCTAGAGAATGAGATATCTTGGGATGAAGAAGCAGCTTACTTAACAAAGGTGAAACTAACATTTTTAGTAGACCCATCAAAAAAAGTTTCTTCTGTAAATTTCGCTCTGCCCGTCTGTCTGTCCGTGCATAACGCACGCTAGCGCCTCCACAAAGCAGATAGAGAAAACCTTATTTCAGATTCGAGTTCAGCGACATCTATTTTTAGTCATCTGTAATCTGGTGACCCTAAACATGGCAGGTTCTTTTCATTTGGTTAGCTTTTTTCACCTCAAGAATTCAAGCTAGTTTCACTGTAAACATCTAATTTCTTTGTCATCGGGCTCGCCTTAATTTTGTACTGTAAGCCTATTTGTGCTTATTAGTCCTAAAATTAGTTCATATTAAAAAAGATGTAACAATTTCTTCATTTTTGAAATGATGTATATATTGTGGTATAAAAATGTAACATTTAGAAGAGAAATTACATGTATGTGGTAGAATGTGCTATGTACAGTCATGGAAATATGTACTGCGGGAGTTGAATAAAAACTGACATTTAGCTTTTTATTTAAATTATATTTATCTGCCACGCAGGCAGTTATAATTAAGCTGTGACATGTCTGAGGAACAGAGGTGGCAGACTTAGTCTAAAGGGTGCCTATCTAGTCCATAAATATAAGGTTCATAAATAGAAACTAAACGCTACACCATAGACTAAATAACTGCTAGACTCCCGTAGTACATATTTCCGTGACTGTACGTACTATATTATCATGTAGAACGTGCTACGTACGTTTGTTTGTAATGAAAGTACTTTGAGAAAAAGTAAGTAAGAGTTTGAAAGCAAATGGAATTCTCCATAAGCAGCCATTCCGTATGTTAAAACAGTAAAAAGCGAGTGATGATGCGATCGTTTGCAAAATAATGTCTTTCTTTTCTTTTTATATTTCATACTGTGGAGTGAGGCTTGGAGCCCTGTCATTGCATTCACAAAACTTGCTATATTTTCTGTTAGTAAACGAGATCACCCCCCAGTTTCAAGTATCTTGTACGCGATGTGTAATTGATTAATATCCAATAAAGACAGAAAATACTTAACGAAAAATATTGTATTGAATATTACGTTTTTATAAAACTTTAAAATATAATTAAGGTTTTCTTGAATTATTCATGTGTTCGGATAGTATTTAACTATGTGTTTGCTCACTCAGAGTTTGCAAGACAGACAATTGGTTAAGAAAAATTAAATGTACCAATCACTGCATCCACCAGTGCCAGTTACTACATTTTTAGTACCAATCACTATACAATTACATCTTTGTTCATTAAACTGAGTATAAATATTTAGTGTGTCTACGTGAAGAGAAAATTATCTATATATAGAAATGAGTAAAGGGGCGCTTATTTCTCAAGAACCATACATAGGATGGACAAAGTCAATGACTCATTCAATTACATATGGTCTGTAGATTATAGCAAAAATACAATATCATGTCTAGGTCACCGCTGGGTTGAGCTATGGGGGTGCAAGGTCCCCATAAGAAATACATGGGGAATGGGGTGGCAGTCTATCAGTAATTGAAAACTACCAATATTAGTGTTCATTCCATACTTTTCGGGGTCGCTGGGATGAATAGTGATAGTTTCAATTCTTTACAAGCTCAAGTTCATCCCCCAGCCCAGGGGTTGGGGTGGAAAGGGGTGACATTTTAAAAATAATCAAAGAAGACCTATATTAGTGTAGAATTCATAGTTTTTTAGGTCGCTAAATTGAACGGTAATACTTTTGATGATGTTCAAGTTCATTCCCATCCCTTGGGGTGGGGGAGCCACTCATCCACTTAATTCTTATCAGCTAATTATATTTTCCACTTTTGTTTGTTACTAAAATCACCGATGTGGACAATAAGTGATTCCTAATTTGAAAACAAAAAATATAATTTTTTTCAATGAGATATTTCAAGCGAACATGTAATAAGAGATCAAATGAATTAGATTAGGTACTCTTTAAGGGCATTTTCAAATACGTAATGCTATTTGTTTCGACAAACATTTCATGAATTTTATCAGTTACATTGCCCTAATATCATAATTTCGTTTCTTCCAAGGAGTCGATCATGGTCATAGTCACTTACTGGATATAAGGAACGGCAGCAACACAAAGAAAAGAAAAAGAGAAATCAATCCAAACAAAGGCGAAGAGTAGGGCAGAACATCGATCCTGTTTTAAAATCCGTTACATACTTCTCAGTCGGAGATCTTCAGGTGAAATACCCAGAAAAAGATTGCAACGCTCTTCATTTCAAAGGAGAGATAATGTCATCACACTGCTGCCACTATGGTAAAGTCGTCCTACCAGAAGAATATAAAGTGAAAGTGCCACTGAAAGAGTTGGAAACTCTGCTGACCATCAACGCAAAAGAAGCTAAAAAAATATCGTGAGAACATTCGCTTATTTAATAGTGCTTTTGCTATGACATCTGTGAGAATAGAATATGACAAATCATTGTTCTCAAGCCGTGGCTTTTATTGCATTAAAGTTTATGGACACCACTGCGTTTTTGACCTTAAAGGCCAGAAACATCAAGAGTCTTCTTACGCTCAGCTGTATTTTATCGACAGCAAGACAGCAGTTGATTCAACATTGGCAAACGAAGATAATAAGAAGTGTGATCCAGAAGTTATGAAAGTACTTCATGAGATGCTGAAAAAACTCTGTCCATTCGTTGGCAAATTAAATACAATGTATTCCGAATACGAGAAAGATGTCAGGCAACGAGCAGGGAAAGGCCTCTCACCAAGAGAGGTTCAGCTCACCTTCTTCAAAGATGCATCGAAGATCTTCGGGTGTACAACTTGCCAATTACAGATGAAACATCACTTGTTTTCAGAGCATACGAAGATGTACCAGGGCCCATGAACTTTTCATTCTCAACAAAACATAGCAAGATACAGATGATAAGAAGAACAAATCCGCTCATTGATCCACTCTGTTATCCTCTACTATCTCCAACAGAGAGTCTTGGTCCAGAAATCCCTCAGGCAAAAGTTGGAGAAAAATCAAGAAGTGGGAAAATTAGCAATGTAAAGCTGTGTCAGTTTTATTCACTAAGAATTTCAGTACGTTCAGAGTTCTCGATAATTCATAAAAGTGGCAAACTTTTCCAGCAGTTTGCAATCAGCGTTTTCTGTCACAAAGAAGCTAATGACCTGGGATACTTGAGGAACAATAAAAACAATTGCGTGTTGACACTTGCGGACTTCAGGATTTCATCAAAGGACAAGAAAAGATTCGTGATGCGCTTCCCGGAAAACGAAATATTCTTCCATCAACGTACGTTAATTCACCTCGATTCATGAGTCAATCGTATCACTATGCGAGAGTCTTTGCTCTTAAACTGGCTGAATTGATGAGAGATATCACCATTCACCAAGTTTTTGGAATTGTCGTAGCCTGGGTTTATTCAATTGAGTTTCAAAAAGGAGGTCTACCACATGCTCACATACTTATCATAAATCAAATAAACTACAAATTCCGTGATCCATCATCAGTCAATTCTATAGTGAGAGTCGAATTGCATGATAAACACTTAGAATCACAACTGTTTAAGTTGGTGAGTGAAATAAGATAGATGGACCGTGTGGTCAAGATTTCCCAGAAGCTCCATGCATGGAAAATGGTGTCTGCAAGAGAAAGTATCCGAATGAATTTCGCGACGAAACTAAATTAACTCCAGAATTGTTTCCTGAGTATTCGAGACCAGATAATGGCAGGACAACGTTGGTGAAAAATTTGATGTTGGACAACCGTTGAGTCGTTCCATATAATCCAGCATTGATATTAAAGTATCATTAACGTTGAAATTTGTTCATCGATTGCAAGTGTGAAATATCTTTACAAGTACATTTATAAAACTTTCGATTCTGCACTTATGGAGCTGAAGATGAATACCGAAGGTCGAAAGCAACTTCAGTATATGATGAAATAGCTCATTATCTAGATTGTCGTTACGTCTGTGCACCAGAGGCATGCTGACGATTATTTGAACACAAGATGTCAGACACAAGTAATGCGGTGCAGAGGCTACCAGTCCACCTGGAGGAACATCAAAATATGAATTTTAAGAAGTTGATGATTTCGAAGAAGTTGACAAAAATATAAAAGTTGCTATTGGAAAAGATTATTCCACAAAATCGGAATTGACTGCCTTCTTCGAACTCTGTAGGAGGAATCCAAACGAAACAGCCAATTTGCTGTATTACGAAGTGTCAGAATACTATTCTTATGATAGATCCAAAAAGAGAGTTAAAGATCATAGCATAATTTCAAGAATGTATTCTGTAGCTCCCGCAGACACTGAGCGTTATCATTTAAGATTACTACTATCCAACGTCAGAAGTCCAAAAGGTGACCTCAAAACATTCAAAGAAATTAAATACAATACATTTAGAGAAGCTGCTGTGGCAAGGAAAATAGTACCGAACGAAGAAGTTTGATCTGAAACAATGGAAGACTGTGCTGCGGTCGGATCGCCACGTCAACTTAGATTAACATACGCTCTAATATGTGCTTCTATGTGCCTCGTCTAATCCCAAAAAGTAATTAAGCGATTGGTATGATGCAATGGCAGAGGAGATACGATTTTAAAACCCAGGAATGGCTGAAGAAGATATCCGTAACATTGTTCTGGATTCCATCAATGAAAATCTTATGTTTCAAGTGCTTCAATTCTTGGTCTTGGAGATGCTGATAAAGCAAGACTTATATCCTCGGTGATACACTCCGAACCTGATAGAAATTGTCTGAAGATGCTTAATGAAAGCCGAAAGAAAATCGCCGATGGAATCATTAAATCTATACTTGGAGAAATCGCTGACAACTTTTTCTTCATCGTAGGTTCAGGAGGAACTGCCAACACTTATCTTTATTCTAAACTCATTGAATATTTGAAATCTCAGGGCATGAAGACCGTTGCAGCTGCATACACCGGAATAGCTGCGCTCCTCCTTCCAGGCGGTAAAACTGCTCACACCACATTCAAACTATCTTTTGAGCTAACAGAAGCAAGCTCTACAATGAAAGATAACTCTATTGATGCTCAGAATCTTAAGGAATCCAAGCTTATAATAATTGATGAAGCTCCTATAATGCCTGGAGTTGCTGTTATGGCAATCAACAAGTTACTTCAGCGTTTAATGAAATCAAATAAAATATTTAGTGGGAAAACTGTTGTATTGGGAGGCGATTGGAGACAAATTCTTCCAGCGGTTCCAGGTGCCGGCCGAGTTGTTACTGTGCACTAATGTATCAAGTCAATACCGGAGTTGGAAAATGGTGAAAGTGTTGGAATTAACTAATAGTATGAGAATCGATTCTGAGGAAAGTGAGTTTAGTAAATGACTGTTGAAAGTGGGGGATGGGCGTGAACCTTATCATGAAGACGTATTACCAGTAGCTATCGAAATTCCGAAAGAGATGGTTGTTAAGGAAGGCCTTGAAGATGCTGTCTTCGGAGAAGTAATAGATATAAATAATCCATCATCATATTCGTCGAAAGCTATTCTATGTCCTACAAATGACTACAGTTTGAAGTGAATGATAAGATTCTTGATAAACTACCTGGAAATATAATTGAATATGTTACAACTGATGTGATCAACGATGAAGATCAAATCGAAAAAGGAATGTTCCCATCAGAGTACGTAAATAATCTTACTCCCTCGGGATTACCACCTAATCGATTGAAATTGGAAAAAGGAGCAACAGTACTTCTTCTACGAAACTTGCAACCTAAACTAGACTTGACGAATGGGACAAGAATGACTGTAGAGGAACGTAGAAACAAAGGCATTCAATGCAGTAGCATTACGTCTACCGCATGATAATGGAAAATCTGTTTTCATTCCAAGAATCAAAATGTCACCAGCACTACAGATTTTAGCGATTGGACGAGATGTCAAATACCTGTCCGGTTATCTTTTGCTATGACCATTAACAAGAACCAAGGACAAACATGTAAAAAATTGGTTTGTATCTTAGGTCACCATGTTATAATCACGGCCAATTATATGTTGGACTTTCAAGAGTGAGAACGTCATCCACTGTGAAAATATTCCTAGGAGAACCTAATAAGGCATCAAGTGATGTCCACAGAAAATATTACACATCAAATATTGTATGGAAAGAAGTATTAGAAACAGACACCGAACAATGATTACTTCCTGAAAGAAGATTTGGCATCTGTCTACAAAGCAGAATGGGTAACTGACACAGCCATGGATCTTTTCTCGAATTTGGTAATGGATAAAGATGACGTTTTTTTTATCTTACCATCGTCAGAGATTCGGAATGCCATTGAAAATGGAACAGTTCATAACTACATGAGATTCGAAGAGAATATCAGAAGAGCAGAAATCATAATACAACCGATTCTTCGGAACAATCACTTCATGTGCTTGGGTTTTAAAAACAAGCGTGGAGACAGGCACATCCGCATTCATAATTCTTTGGATAGCACGGCACAGAAAACTCAAGATGAAGAACATATAAGCAAATTAAAAGAGCTAATGAAACCAATATTTCGGCGGATTGTTGAACCAAGACCAATTGTTGGAAATTGTCTCCAGCAAAGAAATAAGACGGGCTGTGGAATATTTGTCATGATCACTATGCTATGCTACCTGGAAGAACATGAGATTTCGTCATCATCTTTCACTCAAACTAATATCGGTCTTTTCTGAAAACTCATCGCTTATTGTCTTCTCCAAAAGTCCTTGGATCGACTCTACACACATCCTGATTAAAAACAGGTTTTCGAAGTCTTCACGCACTGCTTTTGGATGATAATTTGTTTGACTGATTAGCCGTCTATTTATTACCTTTATGTTTCTTATTATGTATTAGTTCACCCAAAATTATTTAAGCACTAATTACTAAATTTAGCAATGTTCAAGTTTTCATTTATTTGTTATCATGAATGTCTAATAAACTATTTGGAATGCATAATTCTCTGGCATCCAAGGCTTCTTTTGTAAACAGCATTGTGGGTAGAAGAACCACCAATCGGAATTGGAGGATAGACAAAACATCTTCTCTCAGGTAGCATAAATCACATGTTCTTGAAATTTCTATAGAAACAACCTCTCTAGAGAGGCTCATAGAGAAACAACCTCTCCAGAGAGGCTCATAGAGAAACAACCTATACAGAGAGGCTGATAGAGAAACAACCTATACAGAGAGCCAGATAAAGATACAACCTCTACGGACATTTTGATAAAGATCCAACCTCTTCAGAGGGGCTGATAGGGAAACAACCTACTCAGATAGGCTGATATTGATACAACCTCTCCGGAATGGCTGTTAAACAAACGTCCTCTCCAGTATGGACAATAAACAAACGTCCTCTCCAGAATGGAAGATTTACAAACGTGTCAATTTTCAATTATCCTTTCGCTCTTCACAGGGGCCTATATAGAAACGTGCTTTCCGGTTGGCCAAATACACAAACATTCTCTACAAGGCCCAATATACAATTATCCTTTACAGAACGCTTTGCTCTAACAAATACGTGACGATAGTCGTTCCCGAAGGGAACCAAGAGTTACTGGAATCTTCATAAAGTAGATACTTCCAAGAATTCTCAACAGTAAAAATCATTCACGGGCGGATTAATGGGGGCATTGCCCCTCCCTCCCCCCAGTCATTTCAGAATGATGTTAAATGTTTCATTCCAAACGATAGCTTTTATAGTAAATTGTCCCCCCCCCCTGCCCAGGATCTTTCTCCTAAATCCGCCCATGAAATCATTGCAGTAAATGAATAAAGAAAGTAGATACGGTAATTTACTAGCAAAAATTTCCTTAAACTGCCAATCGTTGTACGGTTTACAATACACAAGATGACAACTAAATACAAGCGTATCATACAGCACAAATTCTGATCCTAATAATTGAGAATTTAGGTGCAAGAACGTGTAACTCCAATTTCAATAAAGTTTTATTTTTTAAATTAAAGTAATTTTAACATAATAGTTTGCGTAATTGATATTTGTAACAGTTTTATGAAATTCACTAAAATTGAAATTCCCCTCTCCTCCATCCAAATCTTCAATTGCATAATACAAGAGAGTAAATACAAGCAGATCGTAAAATAGTATGAGAAAAGAGAAAAATTAACGCTATTATACGATGCAATCCTATTTTTAGAACCGGTATAATTTAAGAGTATTAACATGAACTTAAATACGGTAGGCGACGGCAATTTCGCCATTATAAGTTTTAACCCTTTTAAAAAAAATAACAACAGAGGAGCCGAAAATCTTTTGCATCAAGATGGCGCAAGTATGCTATAGGGTGATATTTCGTTTATTGAAAAATATATCAAGACTTGGAATACAATGATTAACTGACTACAAGGAATAAGAGGAAAACATTGCAAATATCATACACCTAATTTCGCCAGTCTCTTTTCAAAATTGTTTGCATATGTAAAAAAAATTGTTTGTTAAAGCTAATGTATGTTACTTTAACATTGATTAATGAACTTGAGGTGTTTGCGATAAAGAAACTGGCTTGATCTTGCCCAGGATATATCTCGATGGCAAACGTTTGTTACTACGGCAATGAACTTGCGAGTTCCGTAGGCGTAAGCCATAGAGTAAGTAAGTAAGTATTAATTGGCATAAGATTTTAAAATGAAGAAAACTTTACTCATGAAAAATACCGTAGAAAATCGTATTTTTAAAAAAATAGATCTCATTACTATTTGGGGTCAAAGTAATATCTAGCGATCCAACTAAAATAACTGTAACAAAAAAAGTTCTTCGTTTGGCATGGCGAAATTGTACGCACTACGTAGCACGTAATACCTTTTAAAACGTGAGTTGTACATCACTAGCGCAGACAACTCACACAGGAAGTATCTACTATGTCAGATAAACAAAATCTTCAAACTTCCAGTGAACTATATGGTGCAAGAATCAAGTTATTAACAATTAAGCAATATACATTCACTTATCACAGCAAACATTACATGAGCCATGCGTTTTTCTTCACTACTGACTACACCGCGCATGCGTATTACCGAGAATTGTGAGAATATAAGAAAAACTCATGCAATGTTTTGCCTAGTTACGATTTTTTGAATCTGCTTCAAAATAAAGACAATAGGGATGGCCTGAGCCTTAGATACCTAAAGGTCATAAATAAAATTCAAAAGAGAATAGGGGTAGGTGGGGAAGATTTACAAATATGGCGAAATTTTCGTCACCTTAATACAATTTGTAGATACATGAGCATTACAAGTAGTTCTTGTAATACAAGAATAAGAATTTCTATTACATGCTTTTATAATTGTGTATTAAAAAGATATTTAAAATTATGACTCGTACGAGCGACTGAATACGAGAATTCAGTAATAACGTTACGAATACAAGTGTGTTTTTCATGTGTGTAGAAATAAGTTTAGCGCTCAGAATAGGAGTGTAAAAAATGTAAGTAATTCAAACAAATAAATGAATTAATATTGTATGTAACGTTCGTATAAATAGATTGTATATGTATGGAAGCAACAAAAGCAGACTAATAGACGGAAAAACAAAAGAACAATGCAATAATTAATTCATTTCCGCGCCCAACAATGGTCCAGAGGGAACATACACAGACACAGAGGCTTACAGATTCCCGGTTTAAACCAGTAATTTTGTGCTCTGATTCGCACGAGAGACCTCTTTTTAATGTGATTTACTCCTAATCTGGAATGGGTCTGTGATACCAAAAGGAAACCGAAATAACGTTCCAATTAAAGCGCAGAAACACAAGATAAAAATTTATAAATTTTCCTATACCTAACCATTTGAATAATACCGATGAAGCTGTAGATGAAAAATGTGTGTATTACACCACTTTTTCTTGTCCTGTTAACAACATTAATGGTATGCCACGACTTGCAACTATCCCTAGTGTGCCGTGACGCGATGAACGTCGGTTGCAACTTAAAACGTAACAAGCAACAACATCGATTCTGTGACTGAATGAGTTGAGTTTTTCCGTTGTATTTGTAATCAAATAACAATACGGCGCACTTATCAATAACTGGTGAGGTGTGATCAAAAAGACATACGGAATGTTCACATAGCTCTCCATCTTAAGAAAGAGTGCAAACATGAGATAAAATTCGTGATCTGCTGTCTGTCTTCAGCTCTGAAGACTTTCAAAACTGATTCACTCGCTTAGTTATAAATTGTAGTTTTCTTAAAGATGTAATATACACATTGCTCATAACAATGCATGGTAGTAATCGACAACAATAGACTTTTTCCAATTGTTCACTTCTTCATTCATTACATCCTTCTTTCTGTTAATACATTCTTTTCATTTATTAATTTTTCCTTTCATCCATTTTCTTTTTCCATTCTCTTTTTCTTTCATTCATTACTTCTTTATGTCCTTATTTATTATTTTTTCCTCCTTTCTTCCACGCAGTCTTTCATTCTATTGTAATTTGGAATTACTTGATTGTGTTACCTCCAATCTACTCTATTTGCCAAGCGTGACGAATCTAGTAAGTGTAATTACGATCCAAAGAATAAGATTCAGAGTGTTTCTTTGCTACAAGAGATCGTTTCTATATAATTGAAAGAGAAAGGGACTTAAATTCGAACCTTCTGGGATTCCGATAGTTCTCGTAAGTAATCTACTAATTTGCATCCTTTGTGCACTATGAACTGTTTACGATTTCGTAAATATAATTAATAAAATTCAATAAGGGATAGTCAAACATTAAACCCATAGACTGTATCTAATGATTTTCTATGATTCACAGTGTCAAAGGCTTTTGAAATATCAGTATGAATTGAGTTAACCTTTTCCCGTCCATTCAGTGTACTATGAGCAACTAAATCAGCAATAATAGTAAGATTCGTCGTTGTGGATTTGCCTTTTAGAGAACCATGCTGAGAGTCTTATATTGGTAGCCTCACATTACACATTGATACAGGATAGATTCAAATATATTAGCAAAGATAAACAATTAGATGCAAATTCTGACTAGAGATGTCTAAAACAGAGATGCTCAACGTGGGTGCCTCGAATTGAAGAGATCAATGTATGGTTTATTCTACCTCGATATTCCATATATTGACGGAATTGTCGACAGATGTATTATGTGCATATATAGAAACACAAAATCCATGGTGTGCGATAAAAGTGGTATGTGGGCCCCAGCCCTCTGTAAAAATCGGTGGATAGGTTCAGCCCTCACGAGCCCACCCTGACTTTAATCCCTGTATACTAGTTGTTGCTTTATAGAGTAAGAATTAAAACTTGTACCATTGAAGTTAATCGTGGCGGTGTTGTATCATAAACCTCATAATATGGTTGTATCATGTAAGTAGTTAAGCAAGATGGCCGTTAGATCTTGGGAGAAGCATTTTGTGTTATTCAATTAACCAAAATAAATTCTGTAACTGTCGTGCAGGGTCATTTTAAAATATTACATGTCAAACCACCATCGTCGAGATAAAATATAAAAAAAATTCAAAATACGAGATATTTGTGTAAAGAGTAAAGAATCTGGACTGGAATTTTTCGCGACGTTGGATGAGACGCGAGCAAATATCAACTCGTTGGCCACCAAAGTGTCCAGATCTCAGTCGCGTGGCAGATGACAACGTGGTTCTCACTCTTGTCCGGATCTAATACTCTGCGCTTTTTGGGATGTTGATAGATAAACCAAAGACAGAATTTTCGTCCCTCCTTTTTCTATAGGGCAAGAACAAAACAGATTACAACACATGTTGCTAGTATTAACAAGGATACACTCCAACGCATTTGGCAAAAATTAGGCTATTTGATTGGTATATTTGCTATTTCACGAACGGTTAACACATAGAATATACGAGGTAACATGCCGATACAACATTCCACACCAAACCACTTAAAGTATGTGTCTGTATCTGCAATGGTTTGGTATTTTATAAACAGTTGAAACTATTTCCTCTAAATAACAAGGTAAGAAAAGTCAAAGTGTGAAGTTAATAATCATATTTCATTTAAATTACAATAAATTATTCTTGAGTTCTTATTTTGAGATCAAACTTTTGCATACATGTTACAGCAGGAAGCAGGCAGATCGCCTATATTCTTATAAATCCGTTTCACCTTTATGGTTGCCAAATAATACTGTGACTTCGCAGTACTCTTCTAATGATTTTTGTATCACACTACTTTCGTCCCGGTCGTAGCTCAGTGGTAGAGCGTTGACTTCGCATTCTGGAGCTCTTGGGTTCAATTCCAGCGGTCGATCATCCTGACTGAGGGTTTTTCCTCAGTCACACCAGGCAAATACCGGGATGGCTTCTTCAAATTAGGTCCTGGTCTTCCCCTACCCTATCCCGGTCTGAGCCTTAGATGCCTAAATGCCATAGATTCAATACAACTTTCATCGTCGCTATTACTTTCTTGATGCCAGTTATAGTTTATTTACTTGTACTCTTTCATTTTATTATCTCATAATAATTTGTACGTATACTGATCAAAAATTAGTTTCCATAGTAACCTATGGAAGTTATCCTATATAGTTTTATTTTCCTTTAAACGACAGAACGAGCGTGCGAGAGAGATAGAGAAGAAGAAAACTGATTAAGCTCTACCTGTTATTTCTTTTCGAGGCAGTGTTGCTACAGATGATATGTAACATTCTCCATTCAACGAAACAGATGAAATAAGGCATATAGAACTTATTTAATTTTTAAGGCCTTTAGGCAACTTTGGCTCAGGCAGTATGGATGATGATGGGATGAATTGCTGGAATGAAGGAAGTGGAAGGAAACGGGAAAACCCCTATACAATACTCACGCACAAGGTGTTTGTCCACCACAAAGCCCACATGGCATGAGCAGGGATCGAACCGACGATCCCCTAGCACCAGAGGTGAGCACTCTACCAGTTGAACCACCGCGTTCCCGTAGAACTTATTCGTATCAAACTTCAGTATACTTTGCAGTTAGGGTGAGTATCCGTCCCGCGTTTCACAGGACAAACCCGAATGTTTAAAATCTCGCGCCTCGAAAAGAAATGCACTCGAATCAGAAATCCACAATATTACTAAATTACTTTTCCAGTTTCATCTTTTTTTTTACTATAATGCGTATATAAGTTATAAAAATATATATTACCATTCGTAATCGTATCACATCACGGAATAACGTATGCCGTGTCTAGATTTTATCATTAAGCTACAGTAATGTTTATCTTTGTAATGAGAAGTAGTAAGCTCATTCCGTCATCCTTTCTTTCAACTAGATTGCTCGTATACAGTCTACAAGAACTGTGTTTGGTTCAAGGTGAACTCTTAGTGTCAGACGAAGTGGTATGCATAAGAAATGAGTTCAACTAAAACAACCGAGGATATGGTTGTGAAAATACTCATGACTGAATGAAGTTAGCTCTGTCGTAGAGGACTAACATTTCAATAGTACTTTGCAGATAACTCGTATCTCTTATGTACGTAGCTGCAAAGTACCATCGATTTTCACCAGTGCATAGACCAAAATGAGTTACTATGTTCGTTTATTGTTTATTTACAAGAAAAATATAATCTCTTGTCCAGTCAAATAATTCGTGATATCTTTCTTAATATTAAGATATTAGCAATATTGTTGTATGTTTCCTAATAAACGACACAAGGGATTATGAATAAAGTATACAGCAGGGCGGGGGGGGGGGAAGGGGGTAACTGCAATACCGCGAGATCCTGCGTTGCTGGCCTACAGATGAAAAATTAGTTAATGGCAAACCCAGCATATAATTACAAGAGTAATCACTTTCAAAGCTTGTTTTAAAAGTTTCTCATAGTTGGTAAAAAAAAAGTAAGGAATTTCTATGCCTGAACGAAAATTTTCACTGAATTTGGAGAGAATCTTCGTTTCAGAATTCTGACAACATTTTTTTTTCATTTCAATTTTGAAAACGACCTCTCCGCAGCAAGAAGTTCTGAAAAGCTAGACGTCAATGACTTATATCTCACAATTAAAAGCAAGTGTTTAAGTCAAGCACTTTCTGAACACTTGTTTCAGATTTCGGATGTTTCACAAAGCAAACTGCTTCCATCGGAAACGAGGAACCAATAACACAACTATAAATTGTTTGAAGTATCTGTGCTCTTCTCAGAATCCCAACATCAGTGAGGTGAGTTATATTGCCAGGAAACAAAAAAGAAAAGTTTGATCACGCGGAGACGTAAATCGACAACGTAACTGTCAATTTTGTATGTCAAATAGTTTAATATAGGTGTCAGTACTAAAGTTTGAATCACTGTCACTGATACGACTATCTTCACACAAGTCATTAAAAGAACGTACCACCTTTCTGAATCGTTTACACCTAAATGATGTCTGAACATTCTACTTTTCACAGAGTTTAATTACTTCTTTCTTCAGATTATCCTAATCATTCCTTTTCTCTCTTAAGGTGTTTACACACTTTTCAATTTATTTTGCACACAGCACATGCGTAGGGTAGAACATTCCTGAGACAGTGGCGTCGCGTCAACAAATTGGTGGGTTTAGTGAACCATTGATTCAAGCTTTTGGCTTATGTCCACTGAAACTAATGATCATGCCAAATCTTCTTAAAATTCTTGACATGATACCTTGTTTATTCAGTTATCATGCAACATATAGGTAGGTAGTTTCCGGCCTGTGTTAAAATGTTTGGTAGGGAAAGGATGGAGTAACAAAGGGCAGGAATTCTACCACGTTCTTTGCAGTTTCGGTGAGGTTTAAAAACCAAAACTGCTGAGGATGTAAATAGAGTTTTGCAGAATTTCTATTGATTTTAACCGTAAAAATGTAAATGTTCGGAGTATGTACTCGCGAATTTGGATGGGTGGCATCCCCGATTGACTGGTCTGACAGAATCCCTGAAAAAAGGTTTACAAAACTATCTATAAAGCATATTCGTCACCTGATGCTCTTGATTTTGTATGGCAGGAATTGAGATATCGTTTAGTATCCTTCTCTCACTGCAGGGTTATCAGAAGAATCAGGGATTCTGCCAGGATTCTCAGTTTGGGGGTGTAAAGTCAAAATTGGGAGGTTGTAAGTGCAGTTTTTCACGGTTTCTATCGATTTTTGACAGCAAATATTTTAAAGTTGAGGGTGTTCTCGAGGAGTTGGGTGGGGGTGTCTGGCGGAATCACTGAGAAGAATCCACATTAAATTTCAGTGACCACAGAGCTAATTTGTGCTCGTTTGATTCTATATTACATTTCGTTACAGTGATATGTCTGTCAAACTCCATTGATACACTGATAATCCTGGGCTGACACTATTAAAACTTAGCTCATAACTATATATATATATATATATATATATATATATATATATATATAATAATACACAGCCATATTCAATCCACTACTGGATGAGGCCTCTCCCGT
>JAGDQP010000641.1:0-14062 GCA_022664845.1 Lepisma saccharinum | reverse complement strand
CCCCCGCGGCTAACGCCGCCCAGCTCCCTTCGGACGCACCCTTCCCTTGATCAAAATGACGAATGCTGACATGGGGCTACACTGTATATTCAGATGCACTCTTAAAAATGTTCGTCCAGTTGCCTGGAAGAAGTCAGGGTTGAATGGAACGTTACTAACAAAAATCAGAAACCCTTTAATTTTTCACTGTACTCTTCATGTAAGTGTGACAAGGTAGTTCTTTTCTCTTTTTTTTTTAGAAACTATGTGAACTAAGGTTCTAAACATGGTACGTTAAATTGTAAAAAATATCAACGAAACTAAAAAGAGTATATAAAATATTAATAAATTAATAATTTAGAAATATTTTGTAAAAAAAATGGTAAAGCTGACATGAGCGGGGGCACGCTCAAACGAATCAGCTGAGTAATCAATTTGTAAATCGTATTTGCATCGTACACTGTAAAGATCAAGACGTCACTAGATGTCACTAATGCTTTAGTTGCATTTAATGTACTTCTCTTATACTACTAAAAATTTGAAAGCAAAATTGAAAAATAAGTAATTTATAGAAATTAAGTGTGTTTACCCAATGTATCTGATTTTTTTATATTATTATTAATACCATGTACAAAAGAATAATTCAGATTTTCTTGTGTGAAATATTTATGGTAAGATCATCTTTATCTAATTATCTCAGAGTTGTTCAAATTACTGCTCTTATAACATGGTCTTCGCTTGTAGTTTTGTTATTATGCGTATCTATGCTCATTTCTTTGTAAGTTAAATAAATATGATTTTGATTTTTTCATTTATGAATCAGGCCGGGATAGGGTTTAGGATAGAATGTGGGAAGGAGTTGGACAGGGCCTAAGTTGAAGGTACCATCCCAGTATTTGCCTGGTGGGGCAAACAAACTGGAAAAAACTGTCACATGCTGCCAGAATTTTGAATTTGAGGACCGAATCTCAGAACCAAATAATTCATAGGATAATCGTACACATATAGGTGAAGGAAGAGCAAAACGGGGCAGCACGGAAGGTAGTAGTAGTGAATATGTCAACGAATTCGTCTGCCAACAAGCCAAGAGTGACAGCGGGGAGAAGATGATTGAGTTTATATTGAGTGTGTACGAACGAGAACGTGTTTGAGTAAGTCTTTGATGTCATTTTCATCGTTTTTCAAGACGCCAACAGATAAGTAGTACGAAATACCGTTTTTCGCCAAAGACTATTTCTAAATCCAAGATGGAACTGTGGAGAAAAAATGAGGTATCAGGTTTTTGTAGGCTTACAGACCTTGTTCGTTAATGTAATTTTTCATTTATTGTTTCTTGTTTAGTTATGTCTGTGTGGTTGGGAATGGAATGGAAGAAGACGACAATTTTG
Source organism: Lepisma saccharinum (assembly GCA_022664845.1). NCBI lineage: Eukaryota > Metazoa > Arthropoda > Insecta > Zygentoma > Lepismatidae > Lepisma > Lepisma saccharinum. The sequence continues at coordinate 12,695 of JAGDQP010000641.1, read as the reverse complement.
TAAGACCAAAATCAAAACAGGAATGGAAAACTAAGACTAAAGCAAAATAACAATCTCTTAAGACTGCAAACTATTTCACATTTGCATATTTTAACAAAACTTATCGCTTTTGTATAACCTGTTGCTTTAATCTGGGTTTTGTTGGTAAATTTTAGTTTTCATCAGCATAATAACAAAGTAGGTATAACACGTCATTTTAAGTGCTAATAGACTATTTTTCAGCTTACTTATTTAAGGCGAAATAAAGAACTTTTCTCATCAAGGAGAAATGCAAAATCCAAGATAGTACCTTGGGACAAGATGGGGTATTATGAAATGGAGTAAGATGGAGTATCAGGTGTTTATAGGCTTACAAAATATAGCCCATATAACGACGAAAGTATGAATTTTGGTTAACTGGTATGTCGGTTGTAAAAGATTGAGAAACCCTCGTCTAACTAACTAGTTCGATATTTATTACGATTATAAATTTAGTTTTAGTAAGCTACCTTCATTGTATATTGAGTTTAACAACAGACTAATATAACTGAGAAGGAACTTAAAAGTTGGTTACAATATAGAAAAAATACCATGAACGACTAAACTCGTATCTAACTTCCACGAGTGTAACAAATTTCTTAATAAAATTAATGCAACAAAGATGGTTTAATACTGCAGTACAACGCTAGTGTAGAGTAACCTCCATTTATTATTACTGGATATTCTATTAGTTGCCAGTTTGATTGTATAAGTAAACAAATGATAGGGATTCCTCATTCAATAGGAATTCTATGCTTTAACGCAATCTGTGCTTTACGACATTCAGAGTATTATTTGCTAGTAATACTTTGTTAATGAAATTCCATTTTCTAAAACTGTAGAAATGAATGGCTTACTTGTCCTTTTTTTTAAATTTTTGTATATGTTAGAAGTCCTGTTATCATTTCAGATGCTGATAAATATATTGTCATTTGTTTCATTTTGATAACAAACAAAAATATTTTATATCACGCTCAGAACTTTCCTGTACGAACAGAATAATTACCGTTTATTGCCTTGCATTTGTTAAATTTTTATGTACTTAGAGAACAAATCATTTCTAAAATTCATTATTGTTCTTTTAAACGAACTCGTCAATGGCGGACATAACGAACGCACCATTACACTAAACGATGCCGGAGTTCCATGCGAGTGTGTGATGTGTATGTCAAGTGTTTTAGAATCGGTAAATCCTGTATGGATACAGTATGGTTATTGGTGATTCGTGGCAAGAGAATGAATACAAGGAATTTCAACATTAGCGCAAGGAGGAGCAGGGATTCCGCCAGGATTTTCAATTTGGGGGAGTAAGTGAAGTTTTGCATGGTTTCTATCGATTATCGACCGTAAAAAGTTTGAAGTTGAGGAGTGCTCTCCAGAATCTGGAGGGGTAACATCTCCACAGGAGGTCTGGAGGAATCACTGAGGAGAAGTGAAGAAGAGGAACGATAAATCAGACAAACAAAATATCTCATGGCTTAATAGGAGTGTAAACTATATCCTTTTAATGATATTCTTGAAAAATGTAAATGCCTACCATGTCATTGTAGCTAATATGTTATTGTATGTACTGTAGGTACCCTACAGAAAAAATGGGAACTAAGGATGTAGCTCCGGTTCATGTATGTTATATGTTAATTGTCTGCGTAATATCTTAACAAGAATTGTAAAAAGGTGTAGAAATAAATAAGGAAAAAGAAAAAAAAAGCTCCAATGATACCATCTAATCCATCTTCTAAAGGAAGTAAATTACGGTAGGAGATCGTCTGACCTTGCTAGATGGTTATCGAATGGCAAGAAAGCAGTTCGCTTCCCGCCATCTAACAAAACGCTAAGCAAGCGAATAGGCAGGGATGGAAGGAAGGGGTTGGCAAGATGGCGGCTTACTAGAAGAAAACTGCTCAGATCTCTTGTGTATTTTTTTTACTACATTCCAAAGTTTTCTCGACCTCTCCTTCAAGAAAATTTACTCAGTAGTGTTATTAAGTATTGCAGTGATTTATATAATAGTTTTACATCATGAAAATTCAAAATTAACTGTGATAACAACATCAAATGCGACAGTGACAAGAGAGTTAAGAGTGACTGACAGCTATGGCGGACAGAAACTATAGCAACCAATAAATAACTGACCTTAAAACATCAATTATTAAGTCTGTTAGACTGTAAAACTATATTCTATTATAAATATTATAATAAAACAGCAATTATTAAATCGAACGCGCAATGGATGGGTATAATTAGCCATTTCCGCGCTAGAATACGAATACGAATGCTGAAAATGAAAAAATAGTTTGTGATATGTTATTTTTATTAAATGAAGATAAATGTAAACAAATCCGAAGAAGAGACTTAATTAAAAAGAAGAAAATGGAAGAAGTAGAACATACATTTAGTTTCAAGTACCGGTATCTGCAAAATATATAGAAAAATGGCGCCATGATGTGTGAAAAAGAAACGCAATGACAGAAACAAAACAAGAAAAACATTCACGAACAAGAAGAAAGCTTTTTTTGTGGGTTTGAAGAGTGTTTGTTTGAATTATTGTGTTGTCTAAAAAAGAACACATTAATGTCCAAAATTGAAAACTTTCAAAACGTGGAACTGTAACGGAATAGAGACAAATCAGTTGATTACAAAGAACACTTAAGAGACTAGACAAGAAAAAAAATCAAGTGAAACTGATTAGAACATGTTACTCCGAAATGGTATTGCTGAAAGATATAATTAAAGGTAACACTGAAAGGAAAAAAGAAAAGGAAGCAAATTGATATCGTTTCTGAGATAAATATTAATAAAGAAAAAAGTGACCGGGGTGGCTAAATAGAAAGCGCGAAATAAGGAGAAATTGATAGGCTAAAATTAATTTGAAAAACCTGCCACCATTGATACAACACTAATAATGACGAAACGGACGATAATCTCTATGATAATAAAAATGTTATTTAGTTACTATGAAACCGATAAATATTTAGAGGTTAGCCACACTGCTTTAAGATATTTGTGTTTCCCCCGTATCTTTGCTTTTTCCTCATATGGAACGAAGATGAGTTTTTTTCCCCCTTCATTTTCCTCTCTCTTTTTTCTCTCTCTTAGGACTCTCATTTCAAGCTGGTGGGTTGACTAAATAAACAGAAAAAGGAAGGTAATTTCTAATATTCTTTGAATTTTATCCATTAAAGAATGAAAGAATAATTTTCTTCTGCAAAAATTCTGGAAAAGAAAAATCCTTGATTGAATATCAACAGTTGCCGTAGAAATAGAATGAGTCCCTCGCCTTCGTTTAATACATTTGTCAATATTACATGAGAACAAAAAATTTCATCAATCTTCTTAGTATTTTTTTGTTTTTGTTTTTTTAATGAAAAATTCTCATCATCAGTGACGTCGGTGCCTCATTAAAAGAAAGTAATCAAACACAGACAATAACAAAAGGTCAGTAGATAATTATTTCAAGGTTTCTCGGACTGGTTCTGAAAGGTATTCAGAGTTTGTTCAAACTAAATTATTCCTCAAAAGAGAAATAAACAAGTTTTATTCTCAAATATTCATTAGTATATTAAGTAATGAACGATAAAAATCAAGGAATTACACCAAGGTGTAGGAGGTGGAAAGATATGTCAAACAAAACAAAGAAAACATGTTGAAGGCACAATATTTAAAGTTAAACTGTTGTTTATTTTGTTAAAGATAATGTTACTAGGAAGACTGAAACTAAATAAGTTATTGACTAAATGATGTAGTACATATACAGGGTAATGCAGAGAGGACAAACGTGTTTGCAATGGCTAGTACTCAGTCGCATGGAGAGGGACAGATATCCGGCCGGTACCATTCTTTTCGTGGGATCTTAGCATTTTTTGTTGTTATTTTTTTCAGTTGAAGTCATGGCGCCGTGGACGATATAGCACCGGTTTTGGCCTACGGCAGTTTGGTGCCAAGTTCAGAAGCATGCTTCCGAGAAGAGCGAATCGACTGCGCAGCAAAGCTTGTCTGACGCGTTTCACATTATCTGGGGTATGTACTATTCGCCCCCCCCCCCCCACTGACCGGTCATTTATTCGTTAATGTACTGCATGTACGAAACGCATGAATCCAACGGAAGATCGTGTTACGAATAGGAACAGCCTGATTTCGATGGATGTTAAATCATTAACGTAACTCACGCTGAACTGCCGTGACCCACTCGTTATTCTTCATTAAACTGTCGTAGGCTAAAACGCGGTGCTCTATTGTCCACGGCGACATGACTTTAAACAAAATCCTGGGACATCTGTCCCTCCCATGGGGATGAGTACTAGACATTAGAAAAATGTTCGTCCTCTTTGCCACACACTGTATATAGTTTCATACCAAAGAACTAGTAAGTCATTTAAGCGAATTCTTATAGATATTTTATTAGGTAGCAATACAATTTCTGCTAGTTGAAGATAGTTTTATTTAAGCGAGTTCAAGGCTTGATGGCCCGAAGCACTTTAGCAGAAGAAATAACAACACATTAAAAAAACATGTAACTTCGTACGGTTTCCGCATGTAATAATGTGCACTAACAGATTAGTCCTTTTGTAGGTTCAGATTATCAATGATAGCGTAACAGACAGTTAATACTCCACTGTACCATCCTCAAAACAACGACTTAGCAGAACGATTGATAAAGGATGTCAAAACTTTACTGAAAAGAAAACTCAAAGATATTGAACCTTTAAACTAGAAACAAGCAGTACAAGAAATCGAAAGAGATTTACGATTCGCTCAAACTCCGTTGCTACTAGGAAAATCACCGGAAAAACGGTCAATAATTTCAACAACATTTGAAGATAAATGCAGTGTCAAACACGCCAGCATGCAGAACCAGAACAAATTTCGATATTATTTGTTAGAAGAGAAGGAACCACCTTCACGTGTCACGTACGATGGCACTAAACATTTCAAACCAGGCGAGAATCGCTCTAGACAGTGAACACAGGTCTACAAATGAAGACTATACCGCGAGCATTTGAAGCACTTCAAAAAAAAAAAAAGTTAGTCTAACATCTATGGACGAATCCGCATGATTGTAATGTGCTTGCCACTAGAAATAGTGACGTATCCATAGCTGCAAGCCTGAGATTTAAGTTATTCAAATGAAGCCTTCCAGCGGATCTGTGTCCAATGTACTGTAACAGCCATCAACAAATGCTTAATATTTATTGTGTATGAAAGAACAACGATACACCACTGTTTATAGTCAAACAGGCGAATGAGTTAATTATCCAATTAAGTACATTTTCTTGTACCAAGCGCTTTAATATAAAACGTGGAGTGATGCAAAAGTGTATTCAGAGAATATTTGAGGTGTCGAGAAGCCAAGGAATACAAGTGACATGGACAATTTAAAAAGTTCGAGGTAAACTTTTATATATAACCCAAAATACGCGTGACACAAAACTGTCATAGTTTGTACGTACAAAGGGTGGACTGGTGGACTGGAATAGCTATGTAAAAATACTATTTTTTTATTGGTGTATCAGATATGATTGAATTAAAATTATTAGAATCGTCTCTTCACAAGGAATGGAACAAAAAAAAGTTGGTCTTTCTAGCGTAAGTGGTTGCAAAGTTAGACATATTGTAATGTAGAGAAAACAAAATAATTTTATTTATTTTTTAATAATTTATTTCTGAAAAATTAGGAGAGAAATACACGTTCTAAGTATTTCAACCCGTTCATAAACTTCTGAAGAATGCCCTAAAAAAATTCTTTCCGATTAAAAATATACAGTTCCTTAGAAAATGAAGATATTCGGTAGCAATTTTCTGTCCATAAGCACCAACAGTAAACTTTCTAGCTGCAACAGAAGTAGAAGGCCCTCTTAATGTATTCATGTACAGAATATGACAATTTTGTGTGACATAGATTTCGAGTTATATATAAAAGATTACCTCAAACTGTTTTAATCCTCAATGCGACTTGTATCCCTTGACTCCTGGAGTTGGCATATGAAGAAGCACCTGAAAGATATCTGTGTAATTTGTAGAGTTTATAAATTCTTAACTCACTTGATCTTAATCCTTGGACACAGGTACACTGCAGGACACCCATCGGCAGCAGAAAGAGAGGGCATTTATGTGGAATTCTCACCTCAGAACTCGGATCTTCTGTTGGTGCACCGTAGTAAATCTATAGAATATCTAAAGACCTCCCAAAAGGGTGGTGACATTAATTCAAGCATGAACCGCCACTACGTTGACACGAACAGGAGACAATCTCCTAACTTCAGAGCTCAGACCGCCACTTCTAAACCCGATGGCCATCAGGTAAGTTTAGGAGATGGGCTTCGTCACTAATACGTCCATTTTCTCAAAAGCGTCTCACCTTGTGTCTTCCAATTATTATTACTCCTTGACAAACTATTTTGTCTCGAAATGTAACATTGGTTCCGGAATTTTCTATCGAAAATATATAGATTCTAGTTCTTAACTTTGAATTGTGTAAGCTGCAGAATAATCTGTGATTTCTTGAGACTGTTTAGTTACACAAAAAGGGCTAGGAATTAAATCCTTTGGTTAAGGTTGTAAAACACTTTAATCAGTATGACTTCTGGACAAACAAGTACTATGTTTGTGCATCAGTTTCACTATGAACATACAAAGGATAAACTAATCTGTTGAAGCTACAATTGTCACGTACACATGATTGTGTTTGGCGTCATAGTCAGTCAGAGACTGGCCAGCAAAGTTGCCTGATTTGAATGTGATTGATAGTCTATGAGAGTACTTGAAACAAAGAATAAAGCAATAACAGAGATATGCAAACTCTCTCACCGGATTTCGGAGGTCAGGATGATGAAAGAGTGTTTTCCAAGTTATGCCAACTATGTCCACATATGCTGGTGAAGTTCATACATGTACTGATTTTTTTTCTCGTTATTAGATGGATGCGTTACTCTCTATTAGGTACAAAATGACAGGGATCCCTTTACGTTCATAATTTAACAGTTGAAAATAAAAGATGGGTATCAAGGCATCGTAGAGCGTCCTGTACGTTATTATGTGGTTAAAATTAAAGACAAACGGTATTACTGGTACGGAATTTTCTCGTGTTATTCAGATCCTACGTAATTATATCTATAGAAATAAATAAATTTATGGAAACAGTACTGGTAGTGGTTTTAGTTTCTACTTCTTTCAAAATTGCTTATGGAGAGCTAAACTTTAGTTAATAATTTATAAGATTTAAATTTCTGATACCTATTAAGATTCATTACTAGATCATAATCAACCTAAAATTTGCGTTAAGAGCTATCTACGCCCATAAACAACAGTGCACCTTAAATGATTTTTTTTTATCGTTCATTAACAATGTACCTTCCTGACACCTTTAGAATTTCGAATAAACTATTTTTTTAACTCTCGTATCATCCTGATAAAAACAAGTTATACGTTATGATCAAAGTTCTGCATACTGTACTCCTTGAAAGTGTTTAAACTTTCCGGGAAGAGAAATTCAGGTAATTCTTTACAAGTGCTCCTTCTGGCATAAAGCACTCGAAACTCCTCAAAATGCCATGTTTTGCTTCCTACAGCCATGCAAGACACTAAAACACGTGCAAAATGAAAGAAATAAAGTTCCTGAAGTCGAACATGTGACGTACCATTAACGTCACAAATTCTACTGTAGGAACTATTTTTTATTATTTTTGCACGCATTTTAGTATCATGCATGGCTGTAGGAAGCAAAACATGGCATTTTGAGAAGTTTCTAGTGCTATATTACACAAGTTCAAAACAGACAATACACACGTAAACCACACACCGTAACAAACCTAAAAATTAAACTTACCTTAAGGAAGCGGAGGATAAATGTGCTTCACCGAACCACGTGCCTGAAAACATTAAGGAATGAAAACTGCATGGTTTTCTTCTCTTCCGCGTGTTTTCACGAACATTTTTTTTTTTTTGGCAGCGAAATGCATGTTTTTCCTTAGCAAAAACAGATTCTCCTCCACGATTCTTACATATCTTACCAATGGGCAATATCCAATGTCGTTTTAACAAATCTAACACTTTTCCGTTAGTATCTTAATTAGCACATAACTCAATCACATCGTAATCACTAAGCTCGCATCCCGAACACGGCCCATTTAACATCAATACACCTAGCACTGGCAGCGCGTACGACATCTAGCACAACTGGAGTCGAGCCTTCTTTCACTTCGCATCAGCAGTTTCAACACTACCGCTACTACAGAGTCCAGTCATATCGTATGATACCAGGGTTGCCAAAAAAAAAAAAGTGGGAAAAGCAGAAAGCTCGTTTGCTGGCAAGATATGTTTTCAGCTCTACTCGCACGGCTGGGAAGCTATTGTGGCAACTTTCGGAGCACACTTGGAAACACTTCTGGTACTTCACAGAACTTTTGAGTAAACAGTACTTTTGCGTATGCCCACCGCTAACAGGGGGCTGCGCCCCCCCGCGGCTAACGCCGCCCAGCTCCCTTCGGACGCACCCTCCCCCCCTTGCACACCTCGCTATCGCTCGGTGTGCATCCTGCCCTGGTGGGTTTATATACATCCTAGTTTTTAGTGGCCTCTTTTAAAATTGTAAATCACAACTTTTATTAAATTTCCTTTTCTGTATTTACATCAAAAACGAAAGTAACTTCTTGCTGTTACTTATCGTTCAAGAGTGGGAGTGGGTTTCCAAGTGTTTCCAAGTGGGTTGCAATATGGCTGCCCAGCCCTGCGAAAAGAGCTGATAAAAATCGTCTGGCAACACTTGGGACCTGCGCCACTGAAAGAGTAAATACAAAAAAACAAAGATGGCGATTCGCTCTCGTAGTAGGTAGGTCAGAACATAGAATATTTTTCTATCATGTTACACGTGTCCTTATGACACTTATATTTTCACACGGTTTTGGAATTTCTGGATGCAAATTAATCAATAAAACACCATATTAAAAAATATAACACCACACAACAGAAGGAGCACTTGTATAGTATTACCGAAATTCAATATTAGACTGTGAATACAATGCATAATTTTATCTATAGCTTCGTTGATGACTAAAAAAGTCAATAGATGACTCTGTCGTTTATTCAAATATGTTGTGTCACTTTTCTGCGTAAAGATGAATTTAATTACTGTTCTTTTCTTCTTATTAAATAGAATTAAAATACAAATGATCAAAATGAAACAAAATATCAATTTTTGAACGATTCAATGTAAACATAAAATCGTTGAACAGCTTATGTCGGCCCTGGATCAAAAGTATATTATATAGCTTACAAAGTTAAAACAAAACTTAATGACTATCTTTCTTTAACTATTTTGCTAGTACATTCTTACGTGCCCGCAATAATACTTTAATAATATAATATAGTTGAGTTGGCTTGAATGAATTTCCTCAACAAAACTGCAAATCTTGATCAGAAGGTGCCGCCATTTCGCATACACGTTCTTTAGAACATAAGAAATGATATGAGATCGGGAGACACGCTGACATTTCATGCAGGACGCCATTTTCCAAGAATGCGGCGAAAAATATAAAAAATACATATAAGTCTACTGTCTTTTATTTGATTTCAATTTTTTTATGTAAGTAAATGCTCGCATAGAACTTTTTATTTGATATTTACTCTACACCTTTTTGATATATTTCTCAAAAATAAGAAAAGAAATATATAATACAGGGTGTAGCAAAAAGAATCACCCTATTTGAAAACGTTATATCTTCGCAACCGCAAGACCTAAATGAATGAAAGAAAAATCACGTGAAAGGGTGTGGTCCAGTTTTATATGACATCCACTATATAGGGGCCTCATGTGGGTGGAGCAGGGAGTATCTATTTTTCCTAGTTCTACTTGAATCATTTGGTAGTATAATTCCCAGTTTGCTTTGTTGTAATTGATGCATTTAATTATATTATTAGTTTTGTCTATCTGAAGTCGGAAGTGGATATATATCTCGCCATGATCTGATGGGAGGCTTTTTTGAACCAGTTTGTGTGTGAGTTTGTTGTAGATTGCGGGAGACAGGAGAATTCTGTCAGGCGCTGATTCGACATTGTTCATGAAGCGGGTTGGTCCAACATTCAAAAATAAAACTCAGTTCATACTCTTTTATCCGTCGGGGAGGGGAACTCGCAAAGATAAGACGAAGTTCATCAAAATTAAAAATACTAAAATCAAACCAAAAACAACCGCCAAATATTTGGGAGTTACGATGGATCAGAGGCTTAACTTCAAAACGCACATCAAAGAAAGACAGACTAAAGGACTCAGAACTCATGCTTTGTTAAAATCCTATTTCCGATCAACACTTTCTCAAAATATAAAGATCAGACTATATTTATCAATTCTTAGACCGATGATTATGTACAGGCATGAACTGTTTCATTCAGGCATAAACCTAGAAAAATTCGAAAGATTTTTGATAAGATACATGGAAAAGATGTAGACGGCGGACAAAATACATCTATATAACAGGATACCCATTGTACCCATTGATACCTATCTGAAGGAGCGCAAGAAGAGATACATAGAACTGGCTAAACAGAAAAAATTCATGCAGGAAAACCTACCAAATCACATAAACGACAGAATTATCAAACATATATTATAACGTATAAAGAATTACTAACGTATTAAATTAACACAGGCAAACACATAAGCAAAAGAACATAACATCAATTTCTAACTTCGCTACGGATGTTAAACAGAGCTCAAAACAATTCAATTCAAAACATGCGTCATGGAGGACTACAGCTTTAAATATTACTCCCTATCACCTAAGCATATTTAACCAGCCCTTTATACCTTAACCTGTCTTGGGATTTTGGCAGTTTTGCTAATGGGCGAACCTTTTGAGAGGAACTCTTTCATTCTTCCGGTCTGTGCTCTTGAACTTATATCATGGAATTAGGGGGAAAACGTGGATTTTACTGGGGGGTTGCTGGGTGCACTGCCTGGGTCCGGGTGCTCAATCCGATTCATTTTATTCACAAATAAATAAATATCAAAATACTCAAATAATTAGAAATAATTATTACATAGGACGAAAGTAGCTATTTGGAGCTAGAAGTTCAGTCAGGGGGTCCTGCGGACCCATGGCATATTACTACAGCGGCGGTGGGGCAGGGGTACTTGGTCTCCGGCCCTGGATTTAAAGTTTTACGGTATTTTTGTTTCGGCTGCAGTAATTAACGTAATTACGCACTCATGCTTTTGACATTTGGATTCTGGCTTCTTATTTTTTTTTCAAATTGCAGTCTAAAAGTAACTTCCGCACACGAACGAACCAAATTCAATTTAAGTCGCACGCGAACGAACCAAATTCAATTTAAGCCGCACGGACGCGCACTCTCCCCTACAGAACAGTGGTTTTATTCCCGATGCTCCGCCCACCAGAATCCCATTGGCTGCGGGCCCCAGATGGATACGTCCGGTACGAACGGCGTGATGCTTGATCTGCTTTATATTCATAAATTGGTACATATGTAATAACAAAATTATTGATACAAGAAATATTTAATGAGCAAGAGAAATTAAGTAGCAGTATGGCACGTTCTTCTAGACATACAATACACTGGTTATTACAAAATATGTTGATTTAGGAAATAACAGTAGGGCAGCAAAAAGGGTAGCCACAAATTCTATTAAAATATGGGATATTCACATGTGAAATGGGCGACAAACACTTCAGTGCCATCAGGTAGCACTATAGCAAGACTGCTTGGCGTGGCGTCTACATAAACTTGCATGCTAACAAAGTCGGGCTGGAAAAGTGATAAAGGCACTGAGAAGACTTTGCGAATCTATAAAGGAGTCCATATCTGAAACCATTCTTGAAGCAGGGCAGAAGACCACTGGATAGTTTAGGGACGTCACAGGGGAGATCCAGGTCATATAACCCGCAATCACTTGTCGAAGTCTTGAATTTGCACCAGCGTATTACATGGGAATACTGCGAATTATGTACAAGCATTTTGGAAGTATCTGAATATCGAGGGTGATGGACGACACTTGCAGGCCCTAATAAATGATCATCTGCACTGGCACTACGACACTTTTGGAAACGTTAACACTTAAAGATGAGTTGCATAAGATATTCACGGCAGTGGAAACTTGGTGAAAGGAGCCGTAAGGCAGAATGTCATAAATGAACACATTTGGCCAAATCGGTATTCAAGCTCATTTCGTAAGGCGCTCTGCAGCGTCCGTCCCATTGTAAGGCGCTTGAACCGGAAGAATCGTTTACGACACAATGCCGGAAAACTGTCGAGTATGAGCGGCTAGAGATACGTGGTAAAAGCCGTCTCTTAGACCCATCTTAGCAGAGAAGATTCACTTTGTTCAACTAAGTCGGTAACCTTCGGGAGATGGACCAGCGCTGAAGAATAACAGGAAGTCCATTGGCGGCAGTCGTATATGTCTGCCAGAACTATCACTCTTTTCAGCAATAAACACCGGGAAAGAGGTCTTGATCTGAGAAGGCTGCACTTCTTCAAGGTTATTTGCTTGAGTCATATTTTCGAGCACAGAAAGTAAAGAGCGAGGTGTGCCACGGAAGGCAAAGGGACATATACTAGGAGGCGTGTGATAAAGGGGCAAACCAGTCACCAATTTCTCCGGTGTCTGAAAGGGCTCGACGATGTCAGAATTGAGTGCGCGGCGTAACTAGAACAAAGGGGGGGGG